>DVQG01001333.1:0-11027 GCA_018231605.1 Papilio ambrax
TGAAATAGGTTTTCTGTTTGTTCATAATTTCGTTTTAACAGCCACTGTATGAGATACTTTTTAAATTTATAATTTATAATAACAATTAACATTAAAAGGATTTGATTAATTTAAAAAAATTACGGAAATATTAATGCACGGAAAGTGTCCGCTACGTGGTAATAAAAGTAAATCGTTCATTTTAATCGAAAATCCATGGATACGTTCGCAACACAATTGCATATAGATTCGTTGATTTCCGTCGAATATAATTTCGTAAACTGGGTTAATGTTAAAAATAAAAGTTCGTTGAATTGGGCTGTTAAAACGAGCGAATTGTTAACCGTTGATATGTTTATTATCACTACGGTAACATGATTCGGACGCGGCTTCCCCTGAAAACGGAAATTTTATAGATGTCCATTTATTTTGGGCCGTCTTTGATCGTGTGTGGTCTTGGTATTCCGAACCTTATGCAGTTACACGAGTACAGTACAGTAAGAAAGAGCAGTAGGATAACACAATACATTCGTATCTTTGCACCGCAATTGCCGCAGATTGGACGCAACCAAATATACATAGGCGTAAAAACAGAATCTCACTAGTTACACTTTTTTGATCACAAATTGTGACAACCAGATTAACCTAATACCTAACAATAACCTTCTAATACCTACTATTTGAACGCACTCGTCCATAATACTTCTGATTCGACAATAGGTGTACGTTAAAATTAAAGGAGTACTGTTCTATCCTACTTCTCTGTACTACCCTCGTGTGAAACTACTATTAAACTTCAACAAAATGTATACAGCAGGTATGAAAATGTTTTTTTTATGAAACCGATCATATTAAAAGCTTTGAATTTAATTACTTATTTAAACAAAACACAAGCTTTATTTTTTTTTTAAATTAGGGTCTTTATTGTGTAACGTAAATACGTTATCAACACTTTTACGATACTGATTTTGAGTCTCATCGTTTTACTTCTTTATAGTTGGAACAACCGGTTTTGGTCCTTATAATCGTTTTATAAAAAACATGGTTAAACGCATAATTCGTATGAAACACTTTCACTTGCGTAATATAATTTTAAAATACTATAAATAATAATATTTTGTTTACCTTAAAAAATATTTGAATATAAATAATTGCAGTTGCTTTGTAAACGTACATCCGTGCTACCATTTCCGTTTTCCTTTGACTTTTGACAGATGTCTTTTGAACTTTTCAGCAGTGTATGCAATCCCATTTCTCCGCAAAAAGCACGATAGTCATTACGAAGTTCTTTTCATCAGTAGTCTAATTACTAAGACGGATCTCGTGTACGCAAATTGGGAACTTCGCAAAAGGATGCAGTATCTGAAATCGTGATACCAAGTAGAGTTTCTGTCATAAAAACCGCTAGATGGCAGCTGTTATAGTTTGAATGGATTATATTGAAACGGCCATAATAAAGACTCAAACTAAGGTTAAATTATTATTAATTAATCAAAGTTCTCTCTGTAAATGTTATAGTAGAAGTCAAATCAATCAATTTGAACAACTAAACCAAAGGAGTTTTAGAGTACCTACGTTTTATTAAAGCTATAGTTAGTTGTAAAGTGTGTAAATACCCTAATAAAAACACTAACCGAGTACCTATTGGCATTCAATTATTATAAAAACAAAGGTGACCGCGCCGCGACGCTAAGTGGAATTATTTGTACGGAACCCGCATACAGGAAGCTCTTAGCTTTGTTTTAATGTCACGCGGAGGTATTAAAGAAAATATAAAAACAAATGACGGTCGGCCCCACAATAGGGGAAAAGTATGTCCCCGCTTTTATCCTTGGGGCGTGGGGTGATTATGGTTTCGGTTATTTTCCGTGCGATGTAACGAAATTTATTTGGAGGAAAATGTTCAAATTTCCTCATCTCATTGTTACAACAAAATAACAGAGATGTCTCAAAAGATCCGTAGCTGTACCTGTTCAAGGAAATATTCAACATTTTTGTAACGAAATAAGATGTAACCATAATACCATTTTTATAACATAAGGGAGCAAAAGAGCAGTGGATTACCTAATGCCAACTAATCCGACGTCCATGGACATTAAAATAAACAGGGAAACCTTAGATGCTATGCCAGCCTTCAAGGGATAAGTACGCTTTTTCAAGGTTCATAAGTCGTAACTGCTTGGAAAGTAGTTAAGCATAAGCACAGTATGAAATTTTGTGACACAATAACTGTACAATCGGTAAAAGTTTTCTTCCTGTTTGTGTCTTTTTTCGTCGTTAGATGATTCAGGTAAAACCTTTGTAAAGAGTTATTTTCGTTACGAGCAAAATAGTTGTTTGTTGCCGGTTTACAAGAGAGCCGCTAAAATCTATTGTTTCACTTAAGATATACAGATTTGCATATCAAAGGCTCTCAAGGAATGTCTAATAGAACTTTTTGCATTTGTAACGAACCGCGAGAATCAATAAGTATTAAATGAAGCAAGCCCAAACCCTCGGCTCCACGACTCGACGGCTCGCCTACCAATTTACCCACTTCAATTTAACCAAGTAAATTAATGTTGTTCTATTTCCATTTCTTTGAATATGTAAACTTTATTTTCATTAGTTTGTTTACCGTTTACAGACATAGTTGAAATTTAATTTCAGATTTTACAACGCTTAGTATTGATGTTGGTACGATTCTAAACATAGTATAAAAAAATTTAGTATAACAGTTGTAGACTAAAAGCAGTTAAAAAGTATTCGTGGAATAGTGAACATAGAAAGAGAATACGGATTCGTTTTAAACATTTTAAAAGGGAAAGTGCTTATAGATGAAACGAATAGTTGCTGAGACTGACATAAAAATTACAAATTCTAAGCAGTTCTAGTGCATAATGCAATTACTACAAATGCCTTTAAGTAATTATTATTTAAAGATTGAAAATAACTCATGATACGATACTTAACGTAAGCTGGCTGCAAAGAAAAGGAACGAGGCTAATTTGGTAATAATCATAGGATTTAACCAACAAACAATTAAATTTCAATTACATATAGGTCGTTTGGCGGAGATGTATTCCGTTTATGAGTGTACTGTTCCAAAATATGCTATAGTAGCCAACTAAAATTTAATAAACACTGAATAATTTAATTTAGTATACCACTCGTGCATGGATGATGGCCAATAAAAGCGATTTTATGGCGTTTTTATTATGATGCATAAACGTGAATCACCTATAATGGGCTCGTGGCATAAGAAAAATTACGCTCGACGGCTGTCGATAAACATCATATTTCTAAATACTTTTGTAAAAATAAAAACTGGTCAAGTTAAGGCTCACGCCAGAGGTTTGCTCGCAACTAAAATAAAATAATATCCCGTCTGCAATTTTATGGCGCAAACAAAGTTCTTGATAAATATCAACACGCTCGGAACGCCTTCTATTATCTATATTTCATATGAATCTTATAAAATCTAGATAGTATTAATTGCTTTCCTATATTGTGTAATTTTATTTGTAGATAGTACAGTATATCATGTTATGTTTGTTTTTAAAATAAATACAAAATTTACGGTTTGTTTAATCAACTGTTCTTGTCTAAGCTGAACATTATTTGTACGTTTTAATACTATTGTAATTGGTTACTAGTTAGAACACAAAATGGAGGCAATATCCAAACAAATAAACGAATAACAATACCAAACATAGCCCGGAGCGGGGTCGACTTATCAGAATTCAATTTCTAATACAAGACATACTTTAGGTAGGGAGTTTCGTTCAATAGAGCCGAACAACGGAACGCAATGTTCGTAGGAGTTGAGTGGTATTCACCTGCATTATTTATCGGCTAACATTATTAACTGCATATCGTTGGTAGATGGCTATCGCCGTTACACGCCGCGCTGCCACGCCGCTCCGCCACGCCACCACCGCGCCGAGCACACGCGCTTTGCACTGCGAAGATACGAATCGTTTTGTGTTGGGTTCCCTTGTACAACGACACGGTTTCCGATTGTATTGTACCCACGATACGTTAAATAACCCAGAGTTAAATGTTACTCACTTCATCAGTAATTTTTTTCATGTTTAATTTGCCATTTTTAAAAACTATGTAGGGACGTAAGTCTTTAGTAAATTAATAAGTCAAGAAGCGAGCCTACAATTTTCTGCATGCATCTGCAGTTCCTCTGATGTTGCGGATGTCCATGGGCGTCGTTGACCACCTCTGTTCCCGCCGGTCGTTTGACCCCTTCTCTTATAGATATAAGAAAAATAAATAAGATAGGAAATAACTGTTGTAATTGAATTGTGATTGTTATATTTTAATTATTATTTATTTTATTAAATTAATTAATTATATGTTTAGTTCTAAAAAAAATACAATGGACACATGTATCTGAGAACAAGCACATAATTCTTTTGTCTCAACAATTATACTTAAAAATATTGATTTCATCTTTTCTTGAAAACACTATTTCTTACACTTCGTAGTGTAGTGTTTTTTTTAACTTTAGATACTGTACAAGACTTTAACTTTGTTAAACACGATGTTCGATTGTGTACGCATTTAAAGGAATTTGAAATTTATGAAGTCAATTTTTAAAAACTATTTGTGAGATAGATGTCATTATTGCCTTTTCTTGTTAAGCGAACTATTAAAAGCATATCTATACTTCTATACTATCTATACTAATATTACAAAGAGGAAATATTTGGATTTTCGGATTTTTGTATAGATTACAATAACTCAAAAACTACTGGGCCGATTACAAACAACATTTTACCATTACAAAGCTACCATATCAGTGAGTAACATAGGCAATATTTTTTGTTAATTTTTAATTTCACATAGATGAAGTCGCGAGCAACAGCTAGTTGTAAATAAACCTTAAAGTAGCTGATTTATTTTAAAACTATGACAAGTACATCAAAACAAAGTGATAGACAAAGCAATTTCATACAGATATAAAAACATATTCAAAATGTGAAATACAAATGAGGAGAAACAATTTTTTCAAACATTCACACTTTTGTAAAACTTTGCTTGAAATAATGTATCGAACAAATCAAAGTTTTCTCTTCATCACAACTTCGGCAAAGCGATATGAAACAGAGTAGGACGCCTCGGGAGTCGGCCTTCGCAAAAAAAGTTTTAAAAAAATAACTCGACAAAGTTATTTTAGCGATATCCCGTAATGTAGTCACGTAATCCTTCTTCAGTCATCTCTTACTGCGATTGAATTTTCAATCGGACTGTGATTGATTGGAACGAGTACTCCGAGACCGGATTGATTTTTAAGAAGACCCCAAAGATAGAAAGAACCTTAATAAATTGAGCAACATTCGATACAGCCGGATGAAATCCTATTTACTGAGGATTTTGACAGAACGTGGATTAACGATGGCAATGCTTTTATTTCGTTTTTTATTTTATTACATCGATCCTTTTCATTAAAGTGAGACACTTTAACAAATAAAGTAATAGATATATCTTATCTTACATCAGGATACTCAAACTATTACGACCACTTACGTAATTTTATTTAAAAACGACACAGCGGTGTGATATTCTGAACCAATTAATTATTTGTCAATTTACGGAATTAGAAAAAGTATCATTTCTTTTAATATTGATATTGATCTCGTCTATATTAAAATTATAAAGACATAAGATTTTGTTTGTATGCATTTAAAAGTTCAATATACAACGCTAAATTATCACTAACATTTTTTTTTCCGCGCGGACGAAGTCTATTGCAACTACTAGTTAAATATAAAGCGATGAATAATTACAAAAAAACGTAGAGAAGAATAAGAGGCAAAGTACACGAAAATTCTTAGATTATTATAGGAACAGGAAGAATTATTGATATAATTTTATTTGAGTCATTGTTAACCTTACAAATAAAAAAGAAAATAAAAAAGTCTCGTCGTCTATTATTAGTAATGTTAATAGTTTACTTAAGTTTTATCAACATTTAGCTCATGCTCTGCGCGGCACGACATACTTTACAGATAAGATCCATTAGCCCAATGATCCTTTCAAAGTATATCAGTTTAAGACATTAGATACAACAGACTGCTACTTAAGACTGGTTTTTGTAAGATCTCTTACGTCTTTACAACTTTTGTTTTAATGATTTGAGTCTGGTATTTATTATTACTTTAAATTTTCTGTATATTGTATCTCTAAATTACAACGTTCAGAGACTTTAATTAGTTACTTAGGCTACTCAAAGAATTAAAGTTTTAAAATTCCTTCCTTTGTTAAAATCTTACTTTCAGGAAGACAGTATTTGGTTTTAATATAATTGTTGTGACGTTAAATTTGACGTTATAACTTATTAGTTCACAAATTAAGTTTTAACGTCAAACTATTATAATACAAAGGTTCAAATTAACAATACCGTAAGTTAGGAAAATATGTACTTTGTTGGAACCCAAATAAAATATTATAAACTGTGAAGGGTCATGTTAGGATGGTCGCTTGTGCTTGTCAAAAGTATCTAACGCACCTGCCCCTAGGTCGGCGCACGTGTTACATTCATTGTACTAGTTTAATTAAAGAGACATGGCTTTTCATTATACGATAGGAACAACAAGTCCGTTATTGTAATAAATGATAGGAAATGTTATTTTGGTAAAGAATTTCCTAACTAATATGTTATACCGACGTTTATCACGTAAATGGATTAATGTCCTTGATTGAATAAAGCAGGAATGGCAAAAGAAATTTCTTATAATCCAAAAGTAACATCCTAATTATTATTAACACCATCTAGTTTGTGAAACGAAAAACATTCTTTAATAAAAAAAATGTTATTATGGCAACTTAATAATTAACTAAAGTTTTTTGCTGTTAGAAAATTCTCTAATTATTAGAAATGTAAAAGTAGTTTGACCGAAATCATACTTCATACTAATATTGTAAATGCGAAAGTTTAATGGATGGATAGATGTTTGTTAAAGTAGCCTAAACGGCTAAATGGATCTGGATGAAATTTGTCATAGAGGTAGAACATAGTCTTGAAGAACACATACATAGGTAGTCTGTATACTTTTTCTTTATTCTTTGCGGACAAAAGTTAATTAAGTAAAGTTTTATGGTGTTAGAAAATTATTAAATTTTAATTATGCAATTTGAAAAAGAAAATAGAGTATTAGAAATGTAAAAAAAAAAATAAGTGACTGAAATATCTCATAAGATGACGTTATAACTTTCTACTACAATAGCGTTGTAGTAAAAAGTTAACCAATCCTCTTAGCTCCGAAGTCAGGTGGTACGTTTTTAAAACTTCAGACTATATTTAATTAAAAGTTTCATTTTAATTAAAATTTTCTATTGTTTTAATGTATAACTGTGTTACAATTTTCTTTTAGATAAGTTTTATATGGATTTATTATTCGAATAGGATTTAATAATTTAACATTAAGTTGTATATAAAAAAAATCCTATTCGAATAATAAATCCATATTTATAAGTAGAGTGATACTCTGAAGGCCGCATACTGAAACGAATCTTTTTTCGTAACATTTCTTCGTAAGCGCTGCTTACAATCTAACAGTCGTGAGAATTCCAATGAAATTTTAAATTTAATTGAATGTTGTTTCACGCTTCGGTCAGAACTATGAAAAAGTTTGTTTACATTATAAGGTTCTGTATATTCTAAAGTATTTAATAATTGAGTTTCTTGTCAATAAACATTATTTCAACAATAAAAACAAAACGCTCCAAAAACATTGGACCATCTAGTATGGTTTAAAAAAAGTCTACCACCACAAACGCGGTCGGTATGCAACGGGTCCCAAAGCCTTAATTACGCATACACATTCTGTCGGCCGCAATGGGAACAAAACCACAAACTTTCGCATATGTAAATAAAGGGGAACACGCTTGAAACAAAGCTTTTTATTTTTTGTAATAAAAAATGAAAGGAATGTTAAATGAAGTCAAGAATGAAGTCAGGATTGAAATGTATTGTTATAATGGCTGGTTAATTATTTTCCTTATTATTTAAATAGATGGCGCTGTTATTAATCTTAACATGAAATCGATTTTATTTCTTTTTCTATCTACATATTTTTTCTCGTATTCAACAAATGTTAACATTACTAAAAATGCATTATATCAGAACAAAATATAAGTACATGTTCAACAATAAATACTTGTTTAACTTAGGAATAGCAATAAGTTTAACGTAACAATAAAATATTAATAAAAGAATAGGTAAGTTTCTGAAGTAAGGGTTCTTGTACACTTTATCAGTTACCTTAAACAAATCTTTGTGTTTTGAACAGTTCGGGTAAATGCAAACAATCAACTTGATAGTGGTCGAGAAATGTTTACAAAGTGTACAAACAAGCATAAGATTTTAACGTTGTGCTAATCAATAAACAACAGCGAACTCAACTATGATAGTGCAATCGAAATTACCATTGGAAAAATTAACCAAATCAACTTCATCCATCTATCCATCAATAGACAGAAAAGGGACAGTCGGACTAAAAAGGGCAGCAAAAAAATTCAGTGACAATCATTAGTGTAACACAACGAGGCCTTAAATACAACTCAACTGTCCTTAACCCAGACCAACCAAATCAACCTGTTCCTTCTTTTTTTTGTTATAAGTTGGCAAACGAGCAAGCGGCCACCTGTATCCCCCAAAATGGCTAAGCGACCGCTGCCCATAGACATTCGCAATAGCGGATACGTTGCCTACCCTTAATCGACGGAGGAGGAGACGTATATTAAGAGGATGTTTCCTCTTCCTATGCGACTCCTCCACCGTTAAATCCACGTTCCCTTTCAATCCTATTCTTATGAGAAAAAGGTTGGGAAGGAAACTCAAGTTGGGCCTCCGTTACCACACTCATCAGAAGAAATGCGGGTTTGCTCCCACTTCAAGCCAGTCTTCTGTGTGGTCGTAGTATTGCACCGGGCGAGCCGGACCATTCGTGCGAAGATGTTAAAGCGGTCTCAACCACTGCAAAAAACAATATAACAACAATTAATAAATAATTTACAGGTAATTATAAATCAAGATATTTATCAAGGTGCCGCTGTAAGACGTTCTATCATTTAAATATTTAACAAGGGTCTACAAATTATTTATTCACACTATATGTACGGTAAACAGCCGCAGGAGTTGTAAACTAACCGCCACAATCTAAACAAAACATCCGATATACCAACAATGATTTGCACAACACCCCGTACGAGGGCGCCTCTTCCCTAATATTGTGTTTAATTTAAACAAATGATAAATAACAAATATCTCAAAGCTATAACATAATTTATGTAAACAACGATTAAACCACTAGACGTATTCAAATTTTGGGCAACCCATCTTAGTAAAAATAAATATATTTTTAATAGTAGAAGGTTTTAAACGCGTAAATGGGAACCTGATTTCACTTAGTCAATTGTTTACAGATGCCTGGCCTTTAATGGACAAAGGAGGAGACTTGCAGTAAGTGGATATTCTCTTTCCCAAATTCTCCCACCAAATCATAGATAAGAGTCATAAAAAATGTAAACTGTGGTTTATCTAAACCCCAACAAAATACGACCCCATAAATAAAATCATAGCAACGTTTGGACAAGCCCGAACATCAGTCACGTGCGAGTTAAATGATCTGAAACGGGAAGTAATAAACCCATTGCTTACACTATTGCGTTATACTTTATCAATATTTACGATCTCCGATACTATTGTAAACACTGGTGCAGTGGATAGGGTATTTTTCACAGAGGAAACCATTAATAAGCAGTATACTAGATACGATTAATTTATTATACTTGAACGAAACAAAATATATAATACTTGATAATTCGTCCTTATTAAAGGCTCAAAGTCAAATCCTAGACTGCCCAATACTACTTGAGACTTAATTTGGTCAATATTGGGTGACATGACAATTGACGATGGTATTTTATAAGTTCTAAGAATGCGAAAATTCTTTTTATTTCCTCTTTTTTTTTAATTGTGTCGTTAGTTACTAACTAAGTATATACTTCCGCCTTTATTATATTAGCGTTTAATTTTACATAGTCATTGAAATATATTCGTATATAGTCCTTTCATTGTGCATTCATGTATCAAGCCATATACAAAAAAATATAGAGAGGGCTTAAAATTTTCAATCGGCTTTTCAAGGCTCTCATTGGCCAGCAGCCGAAGAATGGCTTCAACCCCTTTGCTGTGGTGTCGGGTTGCAGACATGGAGCCTGAGTATCAATTAACCAAAATGGCCGCCGATATGAATCATATTCATTAACTAGCTCTCGCCCGCGACTCCGTTCGTATCGAATTACAAAAAAATAAGTATTTTGAACACATATTCTTTTAGACTATCTTCTATATCTATGCTAAATTTCATCGAGATCCGTTCAAACGGCTACAAACTCTAACAAACATCCATCCATCCAACCATCCATCCAAATGATTACGAACCCATTTTTTATACGATAGTTCATACTCTTCAAGCTTGAATTCTTACTACGGAATCCTTGAATCGGCGCGAAATAAATGACTGCCTACCACAGTAATGTCATATGTATGCCCTACAGGTTATCATTTCAACCTTGTACGCTCAAAGCAAATAAAAATCCTTCCATTAACAGCGGTGTCTGACATTAGTAGATAAACGTAGGTAAATACCTGAACAATGATATCTCAGTGGGGGAGGCTAGACTCTTGCTAAACAATGTGGTGTGTTTGCGAGGGTCTCTACGGCCAATCAGCGAATGTCAGGGCCCGAGCTGCTCCGTGCTGTAGTTTGTTTAATAGCACTAGTCTGGATTAGTTTTTAAGTATTGCTCTAACAATGCTGCCGCTTTACAAAGGGGAGGCAACTGGGAAGCCATTTTTACTCGAAGTGCACTTAAAATTAAAACTGCTTTATCGCGTTTGTATTGCTTCTATGTATCAAATATAACATTATAGTAAATATTTTTAAAGAAATTCATGACACTAGAGTATAATCATACTAATATTCTAAATGCTAAAGTTTAGATGGATGGATGTTTGTTAGAGTATGTAGCCTGAACGGTTGAACGGA
>DVQG01001334.1:0-11026 GCA_018231605.1 Papilio ambrax
GTAAATTTTTATTCAATTCAATAAATGGACCAATTCTAAAAACTTACTTATATTTTTAGGCTGTTCTAGTGGTATAAAAATAAAAAGAAACATAGTAAAAAAAATATAATTATGCTATATTGATTGTTGATTGTACATGTTATACTTAAGTAATCTTTTAAAAATTAAATAGTTGCTGTTCAATTGCTTTTTCTGAATCCCAAGCCTCAGCAGAATCAGGATTGTGTTTCAACCGTTTAGATAACTTTGGTGAAGTAACATCATTATTAGAATGTTTGCGTTTTCTTTTTTTACGAACAGGCTCTGGTTCCGGTTCCGGTTTCATTTCGTGTTCTGATTCATTGGTCTCTTTTTTATGCTTCTTCTTTTTCTTTTTTCTCTTTTCATTATCTTCTGGTATTAATTCAGTTTCTAAACCTTTGAGTCGGTCTGATATGTGTTTTGGTATCTTTATTGCACTCTTATAATGAACACCAAACAGAGGGTGACGTGACTTTGTTTCAGGTAGAGGTATGAAATTACTTTGATTATTTACAGAATTCTCTTCCATGTAATGAGGCTTTGGGATTCTTTTAGAAAACCGTATCATACCAGAAATTGGTACGTTCTTTATAACCGGTTTATTCTGATCTATCGTTAAGATAGCAACTTGAGGAGTATAGTTTTCGATGTAACCAACATATGTTTGATTGTTTGCTTTAAGCTTACATTTCGTGTCTAAGACTAAACTTGTATCTTTCAGACTATCGATGTCAACTTCGCTGGGACATTTCAACACCCACACCTCATCTTCTTCTGTAATAACAGCTCCACTATTTTGATTCACATTGATTTGATTTAGATGAGCATTTTTTTTCAAATATTTCCTTAGTGCCGCTGAATGTTTTGACCCTTTTACTTCTATTGCGTCATTACTGAAATGAAGAGTGTCATTTTCGAATTTTATTCTGTCAGTGATTTTTCTCAAAGGTTTCGAAGGGGTGATGCTACCATTAGCACTAATAATTTCATCAGTAATGGCAACATTATTAAATAAACTATTTTGTTTATTTTTTATTTTACTTTTATCTTGAATTTCTTCTATGTGACTTGTATTATCTAGTTGTCTGGAGATATTTTGTTTTGTATCACTATAAGCACCTTCTCTTTCATCCATACTTTCATCGGTTCTTTCTTTTTGTAATTTATTCTCTATGTTATTTTGTGATTCATAAACATTTGCTATTTTTCCCTCTACTATAGTTTCTTCTGTATTAAACTTTTCTTCTATTATTGTATTCTCAATATTGTCTTTTTCTTTTTTCCTTTTAGATTTCTTTTTCTTTTTAACCCTTTCATTATCTTCCGGTTCTTCTTTAAAATTAGAATATTCATTTTGTTGGCTTAGTTCTAAATGTATGTCGGCATTCTCTGATTGTGAATTATCTACCTCTTGTGATTGAGATTCACTGAAGCTGGAATATTCCGCATTTTCAGAGTTTGTTCTATGTTTCTTCTTCTTTTTCGGTTTCGGTGGTTTCAATTCTATAGACATTTGCTCCTCTTTAACTTTTAAATTTAAGAATTCTTCATCCTTTAGAAAACTTTCAGAAATCGATGTTTTGGTTTTCTTCTTTTTAGGTTTAATATCTAAATCACTTTCTGGTTCCGTTTTTATTTGTTTTGTTTTTATTTCCTCCACAATACTGCTTTCTAACTCACTATGCTTTCGTTTTTTTGATTTCTTCTTTTCATTATTGCCCTCTTTGTAATTTTCTTGACTGTGGTTGAATAGTTGCTTTTGAAGTTTTTGTTTATAGCTATATCCTGATTCTGAATCGCCATCATCACCGTTTTCTTTCATAATTCTGAAAGAGTAACTATGTATTAAAAAAAATGTATTACAAAAGTAACAATTTAACTGCATATGACAATACCTAAAGCAATAATTTTGGATGATTAAAATTACGGTTAATTGAAATTTAAAAATTGATTAATGTGTTATATTAATAACCAACAAAAATAGTAATCGCATTACTGCTTAAAATAAAGGTAACTTACGTCGAGTCTTCAGAAGTGTCCGTCCAAGCAAAGTCGTCAGAGGATTCCATTAAATTTTTAAGCAATTAAGTTTTTGTACACATACCATTGAATTTTAAGTTATAATATCAAAGTTGAAATTTATAACCTTACACATACAACCTTCAATTTTCCAATGCATGTGACATGTGTTGTATTGTGTTATGACAGTTGACAATGACGTATGCTAATGTTAAGTTTATTCCGTTTCTTCAATTTTCTTTACAATTGAATTCACTTTTATTTTATCCCTTAACATTATAATTAGACGAACCCATTGTTTATTTATTAGCGTTACTTACATATTTTGTAAATAACTGTGCATTAACTGTCATTTAAGTTGCCCTAACAAAATATTTTAAGCCTTTAAAATAGTTTCTTAATTCTGAACGCATTATTAGTAGTTGACATATTGTTCGTTTGACAGATCTTATGTCTTTCTTGTGAATATTGTAGTCCAACATGGTGAGTTTTATGTTCATTTTGTGAAATATCCAGTTAAATCCGAAGAAGTGTTTATAAAAATTGATTTCCTTTCATGTGAAATAGTTCTCGGTTAAATTTGAAACATATAGGATACTATATTTTCAGTGGTGTATGTGAAAGTTGTACGTAGTTTGGAAATAAACCGAAGTTGTTTAAAGTTGTTATAGTCTTATCTATTACAGATTTAAACACCAAAGCCATGGTTAATATTAAACCAATTACAAGCTTACATATCCTACAGTTCGATAAGCATCTAAAAAGGTTTTTTAGGTTATGTTTTAGTCAAAACATACTATCAATAAATTTTTGTTATTGTGTTCAGGCTCGTGGTCCGAAGAAGCACTTAAAGCGTCTTAACGCGCCTAAAGCGTGGATGTTGGACAAATTGGGTGGCGTGTACGCGCCTCGACCATCCACTGGTCCCCACAAGCTACGTGAATGTTTGCCGCTGGTGATCTTCCTGCGCAACAGGCTGAAGTACGCCCTCACCGGTAATGAGGTGCTCAAGATCGTAAAACAGCGCTTAATCAAAGTTGACGGCAAAGTACGAACAGACCCTACTTATCCTGCTGGATTCATGGGTAAGCATACAAAAGTTTACTCACCTCTAAAGTCATTTGAATTTATTGAAATAAGGTTAAACATAATTACTACTACACGGAAGATAGCACTATAAATTTAATGTTTGAAAGTTTTTTTGATATTAATAACTTTGAAAATAAGTTAAAAACCCTATCTTATTCATAATTATTTTACTCTAAAGATTATATGCATTTAAAACAAAATTGTATTAATTATATTTGTTTAATTTCAGATGTTGTATCCATTGAGAAGACCAATGAATTGTTCAGACTAATCTATGATGTTAAGGGCCGTTTCACAATTCACCGTATTACCCCAGAAGAAGCTAAGGTATGTTGGAAAGAGTATTAATCATTTTAACAAAAGTATCATATAAATGATTAACATAGTTCAAGCAAAATGTAACTGCAACTTGATGCCATTCTCAAAATGTTTGCTAAATTAGTGCAAATTAAACAAGGAATAGTACATATGTAGGTTTTATTAGCTGCTAACTACTGTTTGACATTGCAAAGTGACAGTTGCCTATATGCATATTTATAGAGGCACAGAAAACAGATATATCCTATGCATCCTCTTCTTAATCCACCTCTTGCTATTCCTTGTAGAAAAGTGTAGGAAGCGGAAGAAAACTATAAAAATGAGGAATTTGTTTCATTTAATGCCTGTCTTCTATGTTTTTGTGGTATTGCACAAGCTCAGTTGTCCATTTTTATTACAAAAGAAGTTATTTCTGGGCTCTCCCACTGTTGTTGTTTAAATGTAACCTAAATGTTTATGGAAAAGTTGGTTGCTATAACTCTACTCTCTGTTGGTCTCATCATCCAATATGTTTTTTGCCATGAATATTTGTTTATTGCAGTACAAGCTGTGCAAGGTGCGCACCGTGGGGACTGGCCCCAAGAGTGTGCCATACTTGGTGACGCACGACGGACGCACTGTGCGCTACCCAGACCCCCTCATCAAGGTCAATGACTCCATCCAGCTGGATATCGCCACTTCCAAGATTATGGACTTTATCAAGTTTGAGTCTGGTGAGTTACAGAATATCATGATTTAAGTTCTCTTTGCTATAGTTTGGATCTGATTTGCTTTGCCAGACTTTAAATTAACACTATATTTGTTATGAATAAGCACTTTCATTGTATAGTTTTGTCAAGGAAATAAAGTAGAAAGTCAGGGTACAAAAACATGTTTATGAATATTGTGTGAAGGTTTAAATAAAGTGTAATAATAAAGATATTTTTTCCACTAGGAAACCTGTGTATGATCACGGGAGGTAGGAACTTGGGGCGAGTGGGCACGATTGTGTCCCGCGAGAGACATCCAGGTTCCTTCGACATTGTCCACATCCGTGACTCCACGGGACATACATTCGCCACTAGGTAATCTATTGTTATATTTTAAATCACTTTTATACTTGGTTTTATACCTGGTTCTAATGTGTAGAGATTTTCTGGTATTGTGGTATCTAAATTTATTTGATTGGGAATCAATTTTGACAAGTTTATATTAATAATGTACAAAATTGTTGAAAAACAAATTTAATTTAATTTACTCACTCGCCGTAATTTCTTTCATGATCATGAATAATTTAATCATTCGATGTTTTTGAGTATGTACTAAAATAAGAAAATAAAAAGAGATGGTTATAGTCTGTTTGAAATCATTGTTTTAAAACACAGCCAATAGATGGCGTTATTTCATGTACTATCGTCTCGGTCTGGCTCATTTTTTTTGTATCTTATATAACCTTTTAGTAATAATGATCAATTGTGTGTGTGTGCAGGATGAACAACGTGTTCATAATCGGCAAGGGCACGAAGGCGTACATCTCACTGCCGCGCGGCAAGGGCGTGCGGCTCACCATCGCGGAGGAGCGCGACAAGCGCATCGCCGCCAAGGTCGCCGCGCAGTGAAATGCACATTAAAATATAAGACTATAACAACTCTTTTATTATTAACCCTTTTTACCATCTTTTTAATATAATGACATGTAGGGCATGTAGGCCAAATGAGTACTTTTTGATTGCTGAATGAACGATTGCTTTTCTTAAGTAGTGGTCCCACCAGTGGAAATTTGCAAAAGTTGCTAATAGTTGCGCTAGTTGAAAAAAGTTGTCGCATATAATAATCTGCATTGCTGCCTTTATTGAATGTAGGAAAATGCAAAGTAAAAACTAATTGACAAGTTTTGATACATACTGAAATCGAATGTAACTGAAAAAGAATAGGTATGAAGAAAAAATGATTTAAACAATATAAGGCTATTTATTTACACAACTAAGTCTTTTAACTCTTATTTTGGACCTCAGTGTAGCGCTGACTAAACACCGTATGTGTCTTGCAAAAACATGAATTTAAATAAAAAATAACTATAATCTAATATCTATCTACACTACACTAAATAATAATTTACAGCGAACACGATGTTCCTTATTCTTCATCGCTATTATAAACATTTTAGTACGAAGTTCTCTTGATCCTGATCATTTTCTTGTACTCCATCTCATTTAGAAGACGGAAATTGCATCAATCTTGAATCAAGACGAATGACCAGGTGAGGCTGTGCTCGTGTGAGGTGAATGTGAGTGTCTCGCCCGCATGTGTCGCTCCAAATCTCTGCGTCGGGCGAGGGGCTTGCCGCAGCGCGGGCACGCGTGTGGGGCGGAGTCCTCAGACGCGTGCGGAGCCCGGGCGGCGTGTAGGCGAACGTGCTTGTTGAGATTAGATGGGTCACCGAAGGCGCGCAAGCAATGTCGACAGCGGAGCGGCTTGTAGCCCGTGTGAGTTCGGATGTGTATCTTGAGGCCGTATTTGCGTGAGTAGAGTTTGCCGCAGTAGAGACAGGTGTGACCGCCCCTAGACTTTCCCCATGCGGCTGCTAGGGCCTCCACGGCTGCGCTCGCCGCGTCGTCTGCTGGTAAGGGTAAAAGCGGCCAGTGTGGTATAGGACTACCAGAATGTTGTACCGAAGAAATGTTATAAGGTCTGAACGCGGAGTTCCTTTGGGATGTAGAATGTTCCAAACGTTCGAGGCAGGTCTGCCAGAATGCTGCCAGTGAGTAGTCCCCGCATTTCAAGAACAGGTGAACCTTCAACGGATTCGGCTGCTCAAACTCCACGCCGCAATCGTGGCACACGTAATTTTTCTTGCCTGTAATATTGAAAGCAGTTATAGCGATTTACACAATTTGTATTACGTGTTTTTACCAATGATTGTAAATTTAACTTTTCATTAATGTATAATATATTATGGTACTGATTATTAATTTCTTCAGACATAAAAAAGATACAACTCTACAGAAAAAAAGAAAGATTTTTAATTATAAACAGAAATTGATAAAAGAACAAGAAGTCTAATAAAATTGAATTTACCTTGAATATTCTTTAATGATAAGAAGGGGATATCGAGTAGAGCAAGCGTTGCGTCGTCAAACCATATCTGCAATTCTTGTAGGGGCGCGGCCTCCGCTTGTAGGCGCAGTCGGAGGCAGCTGGCTTCTGTTACCTCCAGTTGGGAGCCCAGTTGCTGTGGGAAAGAGGCCGAAGAGGCACAGAGGAGCAGCGTGGCCGCGGGAGAGGCTGGAGCTAGGCTCGCGCAGACTGCCGCGCCTGCGGGCCCTCCTCTCGCGCATAGGCGACCGCTCACGTCTAAATCCATATACACCTGTGCAAGAAAAAAAATGTTAAAAAAAACAC
Organism: Papilio ambrax; assembly: GCA_018231605.1. NCBI lineage: Eukaryota > Metazoa > Arthropoda > Insecta > Lepidoptera > Papilionidae > Papilio > Papilio ambrax. The sequence goes on from DVQG01001334.1 coordinate 6,829, forward strand.
AAGCTATTATATATTGTAACAACAGCTATCGACTACATTAAATCAGACTTAAAAACAATTGATTTCCAAAAGTGTCTAATCCCAAAAATGTTTAGGTATAGTTCAAGCTTGCCATCATAAGCGGAAGGTTTCAAAATAGGAAATTTATGCATTTAATTTGCACTGATTACTGACTGACTGACTAGAAACAGAATGGTAACTTACGTTGTGTGGTGTTAAGAGGGCATGTTGCAGCGCCGATCTCAGCTCCCTCGTCCCGAAGGCAGCAGAACACGCTCCGGACGACAGTCCTCGGCGAGCCAGCGTCCTCATGCTGATGGTCTACCACTGTCCGTATTTTGAAGTAGACGAAATCGTAACCTTAACAATATAACCTCTAAACTGCTGCACGTAAACCTAACGTAACGTCCTTTTCAATGAAATTTATATATTCCAGTAGCAAGTGCAGTGCTGCAGGTGGAATGCAAGTGGCGCGTGCGCCGCGTGCGTCTCGTATTTACGTCCCGGAGGGTGGCAACCCTCAGGGCGGCACTCCGCCCTCCGACCGCCCCCGACACTCCGACACATATTGTATCCGACCCCGCAATCAAAATATCCGTGAAAAAAACATATCACCCTCTAATAACATCATCTATATTATTTATCCAAGTGTTAAAATCCTTCATTTATAAACCTATTAACATTTTGTACCGAGTTTATTTAAGTACATCGGTGGGTTATAGTCTGGATGTTTCAAATGTACGCGGGTTTTAGATCTCAATTTTAAGCTTTTTTCTTTAAACGGTCAATCTCACCTCTATTTAAAAGACGATTGCTAAAACTTTCATAACAAGTGAAAACAAACGGCTCTTTAAAGCAAGATTAGACTAAGGTAAATAAAACGAATGAGTGTTTTATAAACATATTTATTAAACATTTGCAATTTACAGTAATAACTATAACAAAACAACTACCGCTATTAAAAGTATATACATGTGTAAAAAACAATCAACGATACATAAAAATCAATTTCATGAAACCTTAATTATTTTTATTAATAATTGAATTTCAAAAACCGTCCGCTAGATACTTCGACATTATTTAAATAACAATTTCTATCATACTATTATTTATTTAAATGAATATTCCATTTAATTTAATTCCATAGACATATTTCAATGTAATTTCTTAACCGACTCGAAGGACCAATAATTTTACATATGAAAATTATACATTTTATTCCGATAATTTTAAATTAATTTAGGTTTACTTGCATTTATTATAAATTACAATTTTTCATTTGTTTAAAACATTGATTTATGCAACAATGCCAAAATAACAATGTAATTTTTTAACAAAACTATTACAAAACTACTTAGATATTTACACATTACAATTTGATCATCTTATTACAATCGCTGAAACTTCTCTAAGCGTAGTTTGTTGATACGCAAGCACGCTACCGTTACTCTTCTTCCATTCCTGTAAGCAAAAATTTCTATTAACTCAAAGTTGACAGCTTGGTTTTGGTGGGTAAGTACAATTAAGAAAACAAGGTAGACCATAAAATAAAAGGTGCGTGTTCCTCGCTAGGTTTTCACTTTAGAATTGTTATCCATACACCTAAATTGTAAATATTATTAAGTAAACGTTGCCCTCGATTATGTACGAGCACAATTAAAAATAAAATTAATTAGTAGCCAGTAGTCACGTTGTTCTTCAGACTTTGTTCTACATCTATACCACAGCGACATTAGGTAAAACGCTTTGGACATTCATAGTAATAGTAACAAACATCGCATTTATAAAAAAAAAATAATCCAGACAAATATGACGCTGTACAGAGTGTCAGGTGTGATGTTGAGTTCAAGTGTCGCTTTGGTTTACACGACCATTGAGCAAGGATAACTGTCAAATAAGCGCCGTGTCGCATCGCGCACATGTCGCGTAAAATCTATTACAAAAGATGGCGACGCGTTAAAAGTTTTTCAGGACAAGTATTGTTATTCGGTAAAAACTACTGTTGAAATTATCTCATTTTATGACGGGTAAATTAATTTTTTTGGTTTAACTTTTTTTACTTCGGCTCATAAACCAAAAAGGCTTTGAAAATGAAGGAATATTATTTCATATTCGATTATGTACCTGTGTCAAGCGTTCAACAACAAGGAAACTTACACTTATATCTTAAATTCACCGCAATTTATACATATTTTGAATTAAAAAAAATTTAATTGTAGAGCAATATGGTGACCGTGTGCGTGTGTTTGTACAAGCGATGTAGAGATTTGGCGGCTGAATTAATCTGTTATTTGATAAAAAACTGCAACATTGAGCCGGTGCACGGCGCGCCCTCTCGTGTTGATCTCTCGTTTTGATTTTGTATAATTTTAATTGTTTGCACCACGCCCTAAGCCGTGGCCTGCAGCAGTTGTCGTGGCCCGCTAGTTGCGGCCCGGTATATTAAATTTTAATAAGGTTTTATAAATAAATAGGTAAATGTATTATCAGTTAAAATTTATAAACAATCACATTTTTTAATTCAATATAAAATTATTATAAAATGAATAAGGATTGGCAGTAAAGTAACTTCGCTGAGGTTTAAGGAAATTGGATATCATAGATATGGCTCTTTGTAAAGTAAATTAACAAATTTTTTTTTTATAAATTTTACTTTATGCAGATAACAAAACCGACTATGTGCCCCTATTAGGATAAAGAACAAGTCAGATTTGTTCGCGTTGCTCATTTTAATTGAGTGATCAAAATTGTAACATTTAAGCTCTTTACATCATTACTGCATTGTTCGAAGGCGACGCGACTCTACGCAGCTGCACAAATAGGCAATAAAACATATGAATGTGAACCTTATCCCGCTTTAACAAGGTTTATTTTCCAACGACGCAATAAACTATTCTTAAAATCCGGAACAGTCCAGTTCATTTACGAAAATGAATCGTTTCCGATTGTGTTAAGGTTGATTTTATAAAAACTGTTTGCAGAACTCTTAAAGTCCATTTAGATGTGCATTAGCGAATATAGAGGAGGATGGGGCAAATGCGACATGTGTAGTGTGTCCTGCCAGCCCGCTCGCCTCACAAGTTTGTTTAACACTCAGACCCCACTGATAAAGTCCCCGTGACTTTTGCTAATTTCATTTACTGCTATCTCATGTCTGGCAAAACAATTGCAATAAGAATGCCGTTTGTTTCAAACAGATTGTGACTAAATATAACATGGGCTGCATCTGGGAGGCTGCCCGGTGATTAGGTGGGGGAGTCCAAAGATCAAGGGGGGAGGGGTAAGGTAGTCAGCAGTAGTCCAATTTTTTAATGAAAAAATGACAAATGGTTTTTGACTTATCAATCCGGGATTCCAGAAAATATGAATTGATTGGTATTGTTAATTACGTGCGTCCCAAAATATTGTTGGCATTTATGTATTTATTTTACAATTCTCGACTCTTAGATTAATTACACATCCTTTGATCCTTCTAAAAGTGTCAAAGATAGTATTTATCAATAACTATTGTTCCTTAAAATCTGTCTACGAAATGGTTTATTGAGATAGATAATATAAAAAATTAGAATTCCTCATTTTCTTAGTCTAATCCCAGTCCACTTAAATAGAACATACTAACAACGCGGAAATGTACACAACAATAACAATCACGATTACCTTTTTAACATAAAGTCATTCCTTTAAGGACTCGTCAATATATTAATTATATTTATAATGATAAATTTCACTTCATGTCAATTTTAATAAAAATTATGTTATCGTTTTTTGTACGTCATTTTATAAAATGTATTTTAACAGCATATTTGTACAATTAAAACATTAAAAAAATATATTAATCTTACTTTGAAAAAAGTAGTCATTTCAATACAATTACTGCTTGAAGCTGTCATTTTCTACATATTCTAATATGTATTATTTGGATAATGTCCTTAAGTAGATAAATTAAACTAACATGTAGTCTGAATCTAACTCCATACATCAGACGAATATTTCTTCATAGACTCAAGTTTCTTCAAGAACTGAATCGCCTCCGCCTCGGAGCGGCCTCCCTTCTGCTGGATCGCGCGCAGCACGATGTTACGCACGTCCACAGCCATGTACTTAGCGTCACTGTTGTAAAAACAACCAATCATTAAATTCAATTAAATCGTCACTTACAGTAAACAACAGAAAAAAACATTAATATTTTACATACCCG
>DVQG01001335.1:0-11024 GCA_018231605.1 Papilio ambrax
CATGTAACAAGAAGGACGTTAGTTATGAATGTGGTACACTGGTAGAGGTAGATCTAGAAAGAGATGTATGATTGCGTGAAAGGTGACATGATCAAATGGGGAGTGATGACTGAGATGACGGATGATAGAGTTTTGGAGGACGAAAACCCGGTGCACCGATGCTACAGGACTAGGGTAGGGGAGATGATGAATTAAAAAACAATTGACTATAATTATCACCACACCATACCAATGAACAATGCACCAGCGTAGTTCAATAAGGTTTGATGCAGGTTTCTTATTTACTTAAAAAAACTACTATTAAGAGCCTCATTCAAAATAATTAAGTCGTTACTAAACGATCCCTTAGTAGCTTTTGTACTTTGTAGTTTTAGTAAAATGGTAAAGCAAACATTTAAGAACTTTTTAACACATATACCTGAGTAAGTATTTCAGGTTTTTTTTTGGTACTTAATCCCCCAAACAGATGACGTCACAGGCGCCAGCAAATGTGAATGTCTTATCTAACTGATGAGTATTAAAATATTCAAATACAGCTTTTTAAAAATCCAAAATCAAATTTATTGGTTGGTTAAATAAATTATAGCTTTGAATTTGCAAATTAATTTTTTATTTACATAGACAAAAAAAATTTCTGGACTAGTTTTACGATAAAAAAACACGTCAAGAACAGTTCTGTTATTTTTAAATCATTATCTATACTGTAATATTATTTTAAAAAGATAAGATTTGCATTATATATGTATTGAGATAACCCTAAAACTACTGGGTCGATTTTAAAAATTCTTTCACAGTTAAAAATTTACCTGTGAGTAATATAGGTTATATATTTTTTAATTTTATGCAGGCAAAGTCGCGAACAGCAGCTAATTGTTTATATATATCTTTAGCTTTTACTTTTCTTGGTCCATTTCCAAAACATATAACAAAACCCAAAGGGTAAATAAATTGGGAAAAAAACCTTAATGTGGGAAAAGGACCGTAAACTACAAACCGCGTTATAATGATGACGGTAATTTAGATATTTACAATTGAGAATTTGACAAATGAAAACGAAAAATAAAGTTTTTAAATCTGATGCGGATGAAGCCGCAAGGCAACAGCTAGTAATAACATAACAGTACATAAATCGTAATCAAACAATATCTATGAAGTTATTTCTGGAGGCAGTTCACCGGAAGAGGAGTGTATTTAATGAAAGGGCAAAACAATAGCTGTTACGGTCGAAACTACGCGTGGTATGGGAGCAGTTTCATGGTTGAACAGAAGCCACAGGGCTAGGCCAAGTCGAGGATAAAGTCCGGAACACAGCGTGATATAACTGTACTTTAGGTGTTTTTAGATCGATTTTAATCGATTATGAACCAATCGGTAATTTCCGATGGTTAATTCAAGAGTGGCATCGATTATCATTTGTCATCGCCTAGTTAATAAAGTTACGCGTTTTGACGCGTTGGATGGATAAATGATTCATGTCTACGGAAATTTATTGAAGATTATTATTGTAGTGAAGTAAATTGTTTTTTTATGACTTTTAAGAAAGCAACCGAAAAGACTTAAGTAGAATGTTAGAGATACAAGCAATTTTAAATAAACTTCTATACATTTATCTATGTATGTAGTTGTTATGGACAAGCATATTGGTGCATATAAAGTTTAAATAACCTGATTGCTTCTTACCGTTTTAAGTTATAACTACATGTCATTGTACAAGTAACTTTAGGGAAAAATACAGCTGCGGTATTTCAGCGAATTACAATTTCCCAACGGTATGCGTTCGTGTCCTGTCACGTGCTTGGTGTGTGGTACAAGTCAACAGAGACAAACATATTCAATAAACATTTTTTACTTCAATTCTTTCTATGCGTAAAATGCCTTAGATGAGTCTTAATTTTTATTTCTCATAATTTAATAAAGTAGCTTAAGCAGCAAATAGTTATTAAGTAAAGCTATTTCAACAATGAATTACACATTTAAGTAGTTCTTTCTTAACAAAAGTTTAACATCACTTCAACAATAGACGAAATTGGCTACTTAATTGCTGACATCAACTTTACCTTGCTTAATAACAGTTATAACGGAATAATAGTTAATTTCTTGTTATAATAGAGCTTTGTTCTATGCGCATTGTTGGGGAGCGCTTCCTAAGTCCCAAAATAATTGCCTTTGTAAGTTGTATGGTAAGAGTGATTTAATTGAACTTTGTAACATTAAACATGTAATAAAATTGGTTATATTAATATATACCATACTTTATAATACTATTAATATTCTGTTTTCGTTGGTTGTTTAAATGACTTAAAAAGCTACCATAAGTTGTCGTCTATAATTTAATTTGATTTGAATTAATATTTTACTCAGAAAAAAAAACAGTGACAAGAGTTCATTGAACTCGCCAAACAATTGGTATAACAAACACGTATTGTACTTTTAAATTTTTACAAAAACATTTAGCCACTATAAGCACTTTACCGTCCAACATTATTTAACTGGGTAATGCCGGGGATTGAGGTTATATAAAAATGTTAACTTCGCTAAAGAGCCGTAAGCCGGCAGGCTTACGGCTCTTTAGCGAAGTTATGCCCGATGCCCGAAATGTGCCCCGCATACTTGCCACTGGCAAGTGGCAAGTATGCGGGGCACATTCGGCCCCCGACGTGGGAATGCCCGCCGTGTGCACGTCGCCGTGAGCGTCATACTGAACGTCCATTGCTCGTTTGTTTACATTGTGTCTGTTGTCCTTCCGTTGTTAAGCAAATAAAATATGAGGTGGAATAAAAAAGGAAAGGCTTCAATCACTTAAGTGATATCAAAAAAAATTAAAACGTCATTCGTCATAGGTACCTATATAAACAAAATTTTTTTCTTCATTCTTATTTAACGGTACGAGACGAAACACTTTTTAATCCAACAACAATTAAACTGTCCTTACTATTCACCAATTGTGTTTCGTATTCAATTAACGTTTAATAATAAATGGTAGCGGTTAGATGAGTTTCTAGAAAACAGTATTTTCTGTAATAAAAACGTAAAAAACATTAATCACATGCTTAATTATAAAAGATGTATATTAAATCAATTGCTGGATATAATTTGTCTTGCGGTACAGTCGCGGGAACAAGCGCAATACAATTTTAATTGTAATCGGTGCGATCTGGCAGTGGCAGTGGCATTTCTTTAGCTCGACCGCTCTTTGAGTAACGCCGACTGATGTCGATTATCGATCGCTTATCGATCTGAGGCAGATAGGGGCTCCTGCGCCTGATGCTTGCTGTACTATAATTCATATAATTTACAATATCTCCTATCGAATGTCTTATTTAAGACACGAGATCTGTGGTTTAAAGTATTAGTGTTTAAACAATCGTGTTGATGCGAATATTGATATTTTACTTTGTTTAGAGAAAAGCACATAAAATAAAAAAACTCAGCTTGGTTTTGCTGCATGTTGAATAAAGCTAGTTTTTAATAAATCGCTTAAATTACACGCGATTGGTATTACATTATAATTAGCACATCTTGGCACGCTATAATCGTGCAGACACGAGGGGGGGCAAAGGGTGCAGGGGGCAGTTTGCGCCCGCGCACCCTAATTGCCCGGCCACTATGAGATCGCTATCATGTGCATTACGGGCATCTTATCTCTGATTTAATCATTTTCAGTCATCTAAAAGTGTTTTTAATCTTGTTTGACTTAAAAGTATTTCCTTTTTATAAAATTCGGTAATACAAGGGACTATAAGACTGTGAACTGTGAACATAACGATCTTGCAAAACATTTTGTATCTTGTAAAATCATTTATGCTTAAAAATTAAAGACAGATTATAACGTTAATCCTTAAGGAAAGAAGTTGAAATGGCGTTTGTCCATCTCCTGACCACATTCCACAATAATCACAAAGACGATTATGATAAAATGCAAGAACGCGTGCGATTTCTAATCGATCGGTCAATTAATTTTACAGCTCCAGCATTTAATTGCTTAGAAAACTTGTTGCGACTCGTTTTGTGCGACTTTCCACCGCTGATGTTGTGTAACACGTTTGGGAACGAATTACTTTGTCGTTGACAACACATTATTGCTATAGAATAAAATAACCGCACATCTTCGCGCCAGCAGCCGCGCAAAGAACTATCTTCAGCGAAGTTGACATTTAAATGAGACAGAATGAGTTCTTGTTTAAGAACAAGAACTGTGACTATGACTATGTGTATGTTATATAAGAGGAGTTTAGGATATTAGTTGATGTTTTAAAAGTGTACGATATCGGAGTATACGAAATTCATTTAATTGTTGAATTCCACAAATGTTAATTAAACAAAAACACAAACGGCGTGGTTCGTTCAAAAGACAACATCAATCTCGGACAATCGAACAAGTGAGCATAAATCATGAGATAACCGCTAAATCATTTGGAGCAGATAAATCAATCGACGCAGCGCCGACCTGCTGACTCCCGACCGCCGACTGACTCGTCACGATCCCGACTACAGCATTATTGATCGACCGACACCGACTTAAACTGATTCTTTGTTCAGATAACACCTGCTTTCTTAAAAGCACACATGTTTTTCTTTATCTTAAAACAGTACAAAAAAAAATAAAAACTTTGAGCCGCAGTCTTAAATTTCTTCTGATTTTTTTTCAGACCTGTATGCCGCAACTGCGTGGTGTCGCCAACGGGGTCCTCCCCGCCACCGCTGCACGAGCAGGCGTCCTCACCTCCGCCGCCCGCGCCGCCCTCGCCATTAACCTCGCCGCGTCTGCCCCCCGCGACTGCCGACCACCCAACGCTACCATCGCCGCAGCCCAGCCACAGTGGATCCTCCGCGCCCAGCCAGTGCAACTCACCCCACCCCTACTCTTACCCCAACTTCCGGCGCAGTCAACCGCCCCCGGGGCAGGCCTTCCCGGAGTACAACCTGCTGCACAGTCATAGTGTATCCCAGCTGCACCAACCCGGACAGAGCTACCGGTCTCCTCAGTCCCCGCAGTCCGCCATGTCGCTCTCCCCACACCCCGCGCCCCAGGGCAAGCTACGCGGCCTCCTAGAGCACGCCGAGAGGCTCATGAAGCCCGGGGACCCGCACCGGCACTCGCAGAGCGACGACGACTCCGGATGTGCCTTAGAAGAATACACCTGGGTCCCGCCTGGACTGCGACCTGAGCAGGTGAGAACAGATTACAATTTTACGAAATCCCTTAAATTACTAGGTTTTTTACCAGCATTTTTCGGAGAGTAACTGCGCTAGTAGATAAAATAGCCTCAAATTACTCACATTATATAAGTTTATAATATAAGTTATAAATATTGTTAATAAAGATTTACTTATATTTATAATATAAGTAAATCTTTATTAACAATATTTGTCTCTTGTTCAATGCTTAGAATTGTGCGATCAGATAAATTACTTATAGTTATGAATAAAATTTCCAACGTTTGATATTCTGATCACGTTCTAAAAGCTAGACGGTCGTAGCTACCTCGTCCGAATATCTGTTATTCAAGCAACAAAATATCCAAGCTATTTTCGAGTTGCTTATATTTCTCCGATGCTTACCTCCTCTTCGTTATAGAGTCGAAATTCCCGTGACACATCAATCGAAACTACAGCCATTGTGGGAAAATCGCAATAGACGTTTGAGACGGCTCCGGAGGACTTCTTCAGCCCTTTGTTTCCACAACAAAGCTATTGTTTGAAAAGTCTACTTATTTTCGACGTTTGTTCGCGGTCGTAGCGAACTATTCTCGAGCTCAGCTAGTCGTTTTCAACATTTTAAACAGTTCTCTCATTATTAATATTCACAACAAACAATACTTTTGCTGTCGACAGCTTCTCGATTATTGCTACATTTATGCTTCGCACCATTTTAATAATTTAAAACGACAATCGAATACGACATTCTGTTTAACTCTTTTAGTTAAAATAACTTCTTAATTTACCCAATTAATAGTTTGTACTATAAAACACATAAGCGCAAGTTTCTAATGATTTTGCTGCAGTTTTTCTTTTATCTGTCTTTTATCTCCGAGCATTTTAATAAATGACAAAAGACGATTATCATTTCGACACACATATTGCTGTCGAACGATTAGCGATCATTTTCCCTTCGCCGGTCGCCATCTAAATGTGATTTGTCCGACTGTTATCCGTCATTATTTATACATTAACTATTGCGTAGGATTCGTTCAGAAGTAAATGTCTGGAATTAGGTAACAAATGATACGATCATTGCCCTAATTCCAGTTCTTATGATTACAGCCATTGCAATGACATGAATTACAACAATAAAATCTCACAAATTTAATAACGATTTTAATACAATATACGTAGAACTTTCACCTGTTTATATTAACAGACTTCTTAACTAAAACAGTGCAATGCTCAACAATTCGATAAGGTGATAAAACTCGCACAAACTCAATAAAACCTTTTGCGTTCCAAGTATTTGAGCTGTAAAGTTTAATGCTCTGAATACCAAATTAGATGGCGGCATTTATAATTACTACAAAAATAAGAAGCATGAATCGGGAGGCAACGGAGCAAAAAATTAGAATGTTCCCCGGGGGCGCGCCCTGAGACGCTCCCTTCAAGACTACTTGAGGTCACGGCGGCGTGCTTACGCAAATGGCCAAAGAATTAACTCGTATTTTCCTGTCGCTCCATATTTTTTAAGGGTGAAAAATAATACCATTTCTTCTTGACGGGATCGTAAACATTTTATAGTGCGCATAGAATATTTATTTAGAAAATTTCTATATTCACACGCATATTAAGGTCTTACTTTGCTTGTGAAAAGATAATAACATAGTTGAAATACAAAATACGATGTAAGTAGTAAGTGAGTTATCTTGTAACATGTCTTGGTTTACCGCAGAGTTAAAAGCTGTCAAATCACGACATCCGTAACTGAGGCAAATTGACCGTTAGCTAAACAGTAAGCTGCGCTCAGTTACAAAATTATGACAGAAAAGTTTGAGTTTCTTTGACCGACTTCCTAAATGAAGGAGGTACTCAATTCTTCTGTACGTTTTTTTTATATATCATTACAACCTTCTCGAATTGCCTAAGTTCTGAATTTTGCTTTTATTGCCAATTTAGTATTACTTTACAAAACGTTCTGTTTTTTACCTTTACACTATATGTCTATAATGTCTTTTAAAAATACACCTTTAAAGAAATACCTAAACCGTCTACTTATTCATTCTAGAGATTTAAAAGTTAAAAAAAGCAAACTTCTCCAACTTGGCAAATATTCACAATACGACGCAGTGTTGAATGGCCATCGAAGTCTTAAACGCTACCATATACGATCACGATGAGCCGGAAAAGGTTAAATGCAATCACACGTCTCTCCCCTGACCACTGGTAATAAATACGAGCGCCTACTTACTATATCAATGGAAATGCACGCTGCTGTTATATTAGTTTCACACTAGTGTAGTTTAGTGAGACAGAGTAGATAGATAATGCGGTACTGCCACTGGTTTTCTCAACGTGTGCGTTTAAACAATAGCAATATTACCTCTACTCTACCCTCGTGTGAAAAGCATAACTCAGAGTCCTCGCCAGTCCGAGCACGTAGGGTTTTCATTAGCCCGCCGTGTCGTTATTACGAACTGACATTATTATGTGCGGGGATTATCATAAAACATTATTATTAATAATGTTTCATTTACTGAGCTTACTTCAATATTCTTTTGGTATATATTATTACAATTTTCTTTTGTTTTCTTTAATGAATTCTGGCTATATTTCTGTCTTTTCAGAAGATATTAAATATTGAATTGATAATTCTGAAATATTAAAAATTGATACGTAGTAATTCAAGTTATAATAAAATATTAGCCCACTGTGCCAATAAAGTTTTCTTTTAGTTCAATAGTTACGTATTCACATTCCACACAAAATACCGAACGTCAACATAACTCTTTCGTCTAATAAAAACAAACGAATAGTAACTATATTAATTTCGGGCTACAAGCTTTTGAATTGGAAAGTACATTCCTGTGGGGGCAAGGGTTACACGAGGGCGACAGCAGGTGAAGTTTTCAGCGTTTACTGACTACCGTTAATAGATGCGGCTGCTTAAGATGCCGCTGCACGTCCAACCAGCGAGCTTAAAGCTTCGCTCAAATATTTACAAGACAGCGAACAGAATATTTACATATTAAAGTATTACTGTTTTGATAATTGGCAATACGGATAATATCTTACACGTGTAATTTCATCGAGGCGAGATAATTGTATCGACAGATAGATCCGGTCGATTTGAAACCAGTTTACGGATTCAAACTTCGAACGTATGAGTAATATGGGCTTACAATGTGAATGTTTGAATAACAAATAATTGCGTATCGTAAAGTTACGGCGTAATACATTAGCATATTACATTTAAACACTACTTTTGGGTTTGTCAGCCAATTATTAGCTTTGTTACGATGTGTGTTCCAGGTGCACCTGTACTTCTCCGCGCTGCCAGAGGACAAGGTGCCGTACGTGAACAGCGTGGGCGAGCGCCACCGCCTCAAGCAGTTGTTGCAGCAACTGCCGCCGCAGGACAACGAGGTATGCTCTACACATTGCAAACTGCTCCTGTATACTGCATCCTACATATTGTTCTCCTAGCTCCGCACTACATAAGTTGTTGCATTACCCTGCAATAAAAGGTGTACCATTGACAATTGATTTAAGTTAAATATGCTTCGCTAAAGTTATGAGTATGCGTTCTAAAGTCTCTGGTAGCTGTCTCCAATCCTCCGACGTCCTACTGGAAATGCCACAAGGTTGATAAATACGTTTTTATCACTTCAGGTGCGGTACTGCCACGCGCTGTCGGAGGAGGAGCGCAAGGAGTTGAGGCTGTTCAGCGCGCAACGCAAACGCGAAGCGCTCGGACGAGGACAGGCACGACAGCTGCACGCCCCCGCGCCCTGCGATAGGGTAAGTACTACAATATCGATGTATTGCTTTGAAAACTAAATCAACCAGCTTAGAATAAGGCATAGTCACTGACTTGGGTATACTTTGAGCCCCGAAAATAGGGACATGTAAGATGTAACGAAGCCTGAAGTATACCTACTGAAGATTTGTTGAAATACTTTTAAGTTATTACCTCCTACAATGATTCTGTCTTGATTGTAAAGTACAGAGGTGCTAGACTGAATTAAATAACGGGTACAAGAAAACCTCCGTCCGGACAATTAGTTGGTGACGAGCTGGCCGGGTCCGGAGCGCGTCCGGAGCCGCATTGCGGGCTTCCGACCGCGACGACAGCGACACAATTTATCGTAGATCCGGAAGCTTTAAGTAAACAACGACAAATTTCCTCGCTGCCTGATTTAAATATTTTAAAGGAATTTACGGATTTTCGAGCGCCTTGATGGGCATATTATATAGGCTACGTTGTTATAGAGTATATAATAGACGTAGTTTACAAGAAACCGCTAAACTACTATAACTTTTTGAAATTACATACTCTGTACAAATTTATTTTGTACTACGCGTAACAAAACCCGCTGTCGCTTTTCTCTATACACCTGCCCTAAGTAAATTCCCAAGCGGTGTAACATTTTAATACAAAGGCACATAAATCATAAAGCGCCCTCACGACACCTGACGGCGACAAGTGGCAACTATTACATTGCACTTTTTTATTTGAATTTAACACCGACGCCATGAATTTTTATTTTCTTTCACATAAGATACAAAAGTACCTAATCAGGATGTCGTATTTTTGATTGGAATTATAATTAATTTAAACATGAAACGTAAATATTATTTGTATCTGAAACCAGAATAAGATAATTTTAACAAATACTTGAAAAAACACTCAAAATTCATTAATGTATTATAATTAACTTGATTGCTTTCATCCCCCAAATGTAGTCAAAGTCTCCACTCACAATACAGAAGGCGCCCGCTTCGTCGCTTTGCTAATTTCTACATTTCTTTTAATTGACAAACTTTCTTGAAATTTTTACGAACAATTTTTACTGATCTCGATTTACAACATTTTTGTGACGAAGCAAACTTTGCCTTTGAAATTATAACTTTCGACTTTTGACTGAAACCTTTGCCTTATGAATATTAATTATGCAAAACGGAAGATGAAATAAAAAGGGAAAGAAGGTTCAAAATTAAAAACATTAAAAGAAAAAAGTAAAATTGCAATTAATAGAAACTGAGCATTTCAGTATATTTTTTGGTATATTGTGATATATACCTACTGAGTATACTAACTCTCGACCGCTACATCGTCTGCGGCGAATGAAAAAAAAACTTAATATGTAGTCTATGTGTTCTTCCAGATTTTGTTCTACATCTAAGCCAATTTCATCGAGATCCGTTCAACCGTTTATGTTACAAACAAACATCCCTTTAAACATTCGCATTTAAAATATTAACTAGTAAGCAATTCGTTTCAAATTATTGGCACACTGAAGCCTTAATTTTAACAATTTTACAACTTCTATAATATCTTAGTCTATTAAAGTTTACAATCGTAACAGCGACATCTAGCGTGACAGCACAATTAATGCAATAAAATCAGGAGAAGGTTCGCGTAAAATTGGTTCAATCGTGACGAAGCTACTACGAGGTTATAAAGAAACTAATAATAATTTTGACTTTTCCCCGTCCGCCCTTCCCACGCGTCTCCCCCTGCCCTCCGTCGCGGACTAATTAGTGCTTAATGTACTGGAAACGGAAATTTAGCCTCCTCGCGGTATCTTTGAGGTATTACTTGATTTGATTCACATTTTTATTTACTTTCTAATTTGTTTTATTGTTTTATCATATCACAAGACTAATTTACGGTTGTAAAGTTTACATTTAAACATATCTAGCGAATAACGAAAGAAAGTAAGTAAGAATTTACTGTTTACTGTCGGTAGAGTGCAGTTAGGGCGAGCTGTATGTTTACGATCTCAGAGCTCGCTAATGGATTAACTGCTCACTGTACATTTTATTGTTAATGCTGTTTATATTTCAAATGTGATAGAAAACAGCAACATTACTAT
>DVQG01001336.1:0-11024 GCA_018231605.1 Papilio ambrax
ACAAATCAATTAAAACCTATTTTAATTACATACTATTTCTTCTGTATATTATTTAATCTGGCAATTTAATTTGGTATTATTCAAGTTTTCATTCAATTTATTTAACTTGGAAATTTGTTTATTCTACGCAAATTCTAATATAAAATAATCGTAGGTAAAAAGCGTTGCATCGTGCGGAGGGAACGAGCATGCTTTAAGAGGTCGGTGTCAGTACGTTGTAACTCTTGACCTCCAGCTTGTGTAAGCACTAAGATACATTCCGTTTTAACGATTTAAACTTAGTGTATCTAAAGTTTCTTTTATTTTTAATCCTTTGCATTTTTAACGCATTGTCATACCAAGTTAATAATCTAAATAAAAATATGATTTGAAGTTTTCATTGACTTTTCCGGAATGTGGAATATACATAAAATTACATTATCTAATTGTAAATGATGTTTTAATTACGGTAAATAATTTTAAAAGTCATGATATATATCGTTTGTGGACTATATGTTGTTACAACTAGTCCCTAAGTCTTTAAATTCAAAACATCAAAGTCGTTTCAGCATGTCCATTTTGCATCACAAAGTTAGATGTGCCCGTTGTTCTATTTTAAATGCGATAACGCCAACTTTCCACTACTCGAAATGTGAATACCTTGTTGCGAAAATGTGACTAACGGAAACTGTACAAGTAACTGAGTTGTCCTTCCGTTGCACACATGCACTTCCCCGCCCGCCCCGCACGACCCCGCACCACCCTACACCCGTACGACTACTGCCTTACCCAACTGGACCGTACAACATTTTCTATTCAAATTTTCTTTCTGTAATTCTTTGTCGCCTCGGATTGTAATAACTTATATCTAAGTTAGTAACTGTCCTGTACAACTCAAAAGTAAAAAGTTCTCCCCGAATGTAACTTTAGATTAAAATAGCTTCAGTTCATAGCTTCGTTTGCCAAAAGATTTGGGTTTTAGTCATCTTATTGTTTGAAAAATATTTGTAATGTTTTAAAATGTTTTTGACTAAATCCACGTCGATTTGGAAAACAGCTTTAAACATGATTCAATTGTTAAGTTGACTACCTAGTGACATAGAATAAGGTATTTTAGAAACCCTAGGTATCTGCTTTTATTATATAAGGGGTAGACAAGTTTGTGACCAATGTATGATATTACCAATCTTGTAAAATAGTTTACAAATAATATTCTAACTTTAAGATTCTTCCTAATGTTAAAAAGAACCATAAGTGTGGCGCTTTGCCCCAACATGATTTAAAATTCTATTCCCAAAGACAGAATAACTTAGAGTGAACTTTAAAAAAAGTTTATCATATAAAGT
Source organism: Papilio ambrax (assembly GCA_018231605.1). Classification (NCBI taxonomy): domain Eukaryota; kingdom Metazoa; phylum Arthropoda; class Insecta; order Lepidoptera; family Papilionidae; genus Papilio; species Papilio ambrax. Next base: position 1,326 of record DVQG01001336.1, read on the forward strand.
TGTAAGTAGAATCTATTTCCTATTATTTTTTGCCTTTGCATAAGAGCCGGTGCGTTATAGTAAGCAATCGCCTTTTTAAATGTAATTTAAAACTTATATATTTCGGTACGTATTAATACTTTAAATGTAATACAAACATATTTAATAGTAGTTAATGGATTATGTGACTTTTTTAATATAATAAGTTTTATGTAATGTTGGATATTATAATATCTGTAATAAAGGAATTTTATTAAATGCGGTTTTGATTTTTTTTAGTTGTAATGTTCATTAAAATTATGATAACTCATTATTTGGTTTTTTAATAATTTTGTTATTGTAGAAAACTAAAATTTAAAAGATTGTGATGAATTAAAGTAAATGTACCTTACATTGATTCCTATTAGTTGTGTAAAATAAACTGCTGGGCCATACCTTTGAAGTGAAGTTCGCATGTAATTCAATTAACTCATGCAGCTGAGATATTAAGCAAGAGACAAACAATATTAGAGGGGAACAAATGAACCTCGGCCGAAATTAATGAAGATTACAAAATTCACGGCCATTGAGTTCCGCGTTTCGGCGAACCTTTCCAAGTTGCTTGTTAGACTAAATTGAGAGAAATAATAGCTGTCATTTGTTAGGTTTAAACGTTTAAATTCCCCACTCAGAGAGTAACAATCAAAACGATTTAAATATTAATTGATGCAGTTTCTGATATAGTACTTACTTTCTGCCCTTGTGGTCCGTGTAGACGATATGGTTTCTTGCAGCCGGGGTTTGTCGCGACCGGGTCAATGAGTGAGGATCCATCGCACGATGTCAGTTATGTTCTAGAAGCTACATGTGAGCTTCTCGTGCGGTCACAAGTCTGTCCACATTTGATCCTACCGGACTGTCCGCAGCGGTAAACACTTTAAAACTGTTTGCTTAGTTGCTGGCCGTCTCTGTGAAATTATTCTGTAGCAGTTCCCTGCGCTCAACAACTTTGAACGACCGGCTTGTTAGAGGTCGATGTTCTCTCAACATTGTGTGCAGAGTTTCGACTTCTTAGCTGCGAAAGTTCACCCGCAACGTTAATTATGTTTTTGGATGTTGCTTGTTGTATGGATATACAACAGCAATGTTTTACTTGTTATCAAATTAGGATATAATTAAGTAACTTTGTAATTTTTTTATAAATCCCATATTTATAGATACCTACTCAAAAGTTCATTAACAGAAAAAATGTAGAAGGCACCGTAATTAGACGCGTATATGTATTGTAACTACAACTAATAAAAGTTTTATAGCAGTTACTCATAAAAACTGACTGTGTAGTCACAACTGCGATAGAACCCTGCGGTAATTGTCGAATAATATTTTACCTTTATATAATTATGAAAAGTATATAAGCGACATATGTATATTATATACTGTCTACAAGTAGGCGGAGCGATGAATAAGGCGGGCTTATAGGAATCGACAAGGAGGTGGAGAGTAGGCCGTTATTTATCTGCCGCTTACCTTAAGAAAGAAAACCCGAGGAATCAAGATATTTTACGTAGGAGCCGCGCGTGTGGAACATTGCATATGGAAAGAATTGAAGAAACTAAAATTCTACAAACTTTAAAAACTACTCGTACTTGCATTCAGTTATTTTAGATGTAATTTAATCAAGAGTTTAGTGTAGAAATGTTTTCTCATTTCATAAATTTGATACTACTAGACAGTGTATAAATGGGCTTTAATTAACTGTGGAATGTCGGCGAAACGGCAAATATTCGAGGATCGCAGCGATTCCGCGCAGGGCCCTGACACGGTACGATTTACATTCTCACTCATTTATTCGTTTAACAATTATTCTGACTAATTCTTTCTAAAACTAAATGTTATAACTATAAAATATTTTTTTTTCATCACTTTAAAACTTTAAAAGGCAGTATTATAAGTTAATTAATTGTAGATACTTTAAAAGTATCATACTTTAATAGATGGTACATTTAAAAATTCTTTTACTTACAATACAAAGTTCCATTATTTTGAATTCAAAGGATTACTAAAACATTACTTAAAACAAAGTGAAAAAATGTATCTAGTTAATAGCCATTACTTAAAACAATCACAGAAATAATGTTGTAGTGTGGACGACTGGTGTTGCGGCGTAATAAGTTACGGACGCGACCCGACTGCGGACACAATGCGAAGTTCGCTCGCCGCCGACGCTCGCACACGACTGAGCAGTCTACCCTTTGCTCTGCTATCATCCTACACCAGATTACAATTTTGCACGAAAATGTACCTTAAAGTACAAACAACTAAGGGACAATTTTCAATATGCTTAAGAGCAGACGAGCTCGCTAAGACCGCGAGTGCGAAAGTGCAGAGCACGTTACTAAAATCTAATTCTTCCTACGCGAGAATAATGACGGCTTTAGAACTGAAGATCGTGTTGAGTTCGAAAATTTCTTCAGATGATAAAATTGCCGTCTGAAAAACTTTGTGTTAGAGTACAGAAGGTTCAATTTTCAGGTGTGTTTTCCGGAGGGAGGCGGTCGTAATACTCAAGGGGTGGCGCGTAAAATACGCGCATGCGTCTGCCTCTTGAATTATTTCTCAAACTCTTAACTTCTACAATACTGGACAGATTAGCGTACATATTTTTTAACAACTTATTCCAGAATTTCAAGTTTATAAATTACTAACTCAATATTTTAAAAAGCATTGAATGTAACGTGTCATTTAAAAATGGGTAATACGAGTATATATTTGATAGTCTTATTTCTTTTTAAATAAATTTTTACTGCATTTATAATATTTTTGTATTTTATTGAATTGGGGATAAATGATAATCTGATGTTAATTCAGGAGAAAAAACATACATTGACTTAAAAAAAACTTAAAAAAACATCTAATCATCACGATAAATGTCCATCATAAGCATAAATTAATACAAATTTAATCGATTTTTACTCTCAACATTTTTTTGGGTACAATTTGACGGAGAAGAATTGAAAATAAATTATTGTTGTGTATTGGAAATCTTAATACAAATGTTTTTTGTTTTCATAATGAATAGAGCGAAACTTTTTGATTGTACATTCTCAATTCTCCAACAAATTGTCACAAACCACCTTTGATAATATTTAATGATACGATCTATTCTCGTACATTTCAACGTGTCAGCTTATAATTCGTAAACAGTTAAGATGTAGCGGTGATATTTGTATTTGTAAAAGCGGTGAGCGGTCCGCCGCGCTGCTGCCTCCACCGCGATGTAACTTCCAATATGAGCTTTGTTACCGCTTTGTGCCGCCATTTCTTGTGTCACTGCATTGAATATATCGGGTGCTTTCCTTTGTGCACGGAATATTGCTCGTCTTTTGTCGAAATGAACGTTACCTCCCCGCGAGTTGTTTCAACGAAGAATTTCCCGATTGCAAAGTAATATTTTCCCCTTAAGAATTTCGATGTGTTTCTTTCATGTCGAAGATGACTTTACTTTGGATTATATTGTGCCGTGAAATGTTATTCAAACTTTGATTTTCTATATCGTGGCATTCTGTGTAACATATTCCCTTTTTATCTTTTATATTCTTGCAAAATAAATGTTAATTTCGTTCAGTCCTCTGAGAGCGTCCTCGTGTCGGTAATCACATTGGATTTGTCATTTCAAGTCCAATAGTCTTCTGACCACCAATTAAGTTTGGATTAACGCCAGCGCCACTGGATTTATGTAACTAGCACTCTTGAGATTTCTTGTTAATTTTAATGTTGTTCTTACCTTACATTAGTATATTTTATTTTCTAGATCTCTTGTAGTCATTTTTCAAGTAACCAATAAAATGTTAATTTATAAAATGTTGTCCACAAAATATCCAATTATTTTTGAACATTGTAAAATTAGACTATGTTAAACTATCTCTGTTAACTTACTTAAAGGTACTGTGTACCGGAGATGACCAAAAACAATTTATGTGTAATCATGTTTTGTATTGTTTAGTTTTAAACTATCCATTTAAACATATAATTATGAATTCCGCTAACATACACGGTAGCAATTTTATTAAAGCCGGTCGTATGCGGCACACGATACTTCTTTACATTACAATGGGATGCTTACATTGACACACGGCGTCGGCGGTTGTTCTGGACAACAAATGTAGATATCGTTATCATTATTTCCTTCGCTTACGTATTCGTTTAGTATAGTTCTACTACACCAAATCTACGCTAAGGGAAGCTATTGTGTGCCATTAAAAAGGCAAGAAAGAAATCGTTTTAATTTTTATTTTACCTGATGAACAAAACTATTTTGTAAACAGATACTTAGTTCATTCCTAATATAGTTTATTTAAACCTAGATAAAGCAAATATCCTACACATACTATATTTAGTGTTAATGTCTTCTTTTCGATATAGTTATAAGATAGTCAGTATATTATGTTGGAATTTTTTTTTTAGTTTAAACGGCTTTATAGATTGTTATAAAGTTTGGTTTTTAAAGTTTTATCAAAAGACAATTTAACTGAAAATATTAGAAATGGTTGTCCAAGTTTGTGGTGACCGTGTGTCCCAGCGGTGCACGCTAAACCAACTGCTAATTAACACAGGATTACCGAACGGGACCGACCACGGCTATTTACTGTTCACGACTGGATCCGAAGACAGAGCAAATAATGTGCGATACAAACCAATGCTTTTCGCTAACTAGAATTAGAAGAATTCTCTTTGTCTCTACAATGTTTTAGAATATGTATAAGGGATTAATTTTGCATACTAAGCAATTGTAGTTACATAATGTGTAAAAGTATTAGAAATTTACTAAAATTAAATAAATTAATTTGCTATTATGAAAAGTGAAGATAAAAAAGATTTGATATTTGTATAAAACGTAATAATTTAAGGTTCAATAAGTTCGTATGAATATGAGAGGTTAATGTAGTGTAGAGACAGTGATTCTATTTGAGTATTCAGGGAGCGGGGTAGGCTGGCCGCAAATAACAGAAAGAGCAAGTCCTCAGGGCATCGCTTTAGCTTTTCAATTTCCCTTTCGGAATTATTCGTGCTAATCGAATACGACCGCCGAGGTCTAGGGACACGATCGCTATGATTCATTCATGAGACCGATGTTGCAGTTCAACTCTGAAAATTGTCGAATTTAATGCTATTGTTTACTTGTTGTACGAGTAGTTTACGTAGTTATAGTAACTATAACTTTATACATTTTAATAGAATAATATCTATTTTCATCGTCATGGTAAAGTATTGCAATAAAATTATTCTCATAAGGAGAATGAAATGAGAATTAATAATGTCTCGAGAAAAGGTATTTTGTATTTGTTAGTCGTAACAAGGCTGAGGCTTAACTACGGTGCCTTTTGTTGTGTTCGACGCAGTAAACGCGGCGATGCGACGTCCTGCAGGCGGCGCGCGTGCTACGTAGCGACGGCGTGCGAGCAACGTGCAAGTAGCGTGCGGGAAGCTTGCGGGAAACGTGCGGGGGGGAGTGTCGCGCGGGTGCAAATGACGAAGCGCGAGGTATTGTCGCACCATTAATGAGCCGGGGCTAGCGGGACGGTCGTGCGGAAAAGGAAAATTAAACTCCTGGGCCCGGGGCTTGTGTTCATTACTCCACACCCGATTATTCCGCTGCTATTTGCGAATGCCACGCTAAAATATTACCATCGAGACTCTGGCGGAGCGTTGTCGCTTGAATTAGACACCGGAGTGTGTTGGAAATTTAATACGGAAAATTTATTATGAAATAGGCTTTGAGTAATGGCATTTAAATGTTTTTTTTTTTAATTTAGAGGGGTACATTTGTGCGATTGCTTTAGTGTGTAGGTCGTTTTGATAGTTTCCGATTAATTAAAAAAGCATGTATGATACAAATTGAAAACAATAATACATGTTAATTTTAAATAAAACTAATTGTTTCTATCGTCATCTAGTCTTTATAGGTAAAGAAAATAATAATAATACCGTGTAACCTTCGAAAGAGGTGTCGTGAATAGAAAGTAGCTTGTTTGTTTTTCATTGTGAAAACTGATGGTAGAAATTTAAAGTCCGTAGGGCATTGCTAAGATTTCAATTTCCTTTCCGGAATTACTTGTGCTCTAATCGAACACGCGTCAGGGGACACGCGCGGGGCTTCGGGGGAGGGGAAAGCGTCACAACCGCAAATTACTCTGGCACTCTGCGTACGAATGTTTAAAATGTATTATTGAGATACGTTCTAACTGCACATTAAGCGAATATTTAATCTTCCTTAATAATTCATTTGCAGGTTGCGTTCTAATCAGAAACCGTTACAGTGAATTCCTTGTTTAGTTAGTACCTTCGAATTACAAATAGATATTATTTGGCATGTTGAAATTGTAACATAATGAATTTAAACGAAATAAGATTTAAACAAAAAAATAAGGTGAGAATCTTATGGTTCGTAACAGATGGTCTATAAGTTTTTATGGAAGGCAAAGTCAGTAAGTTACAGCGGGGTGCGGGTGCGGGTGCGGGTGCGGGGGATAGGCGTGCGACAGGCGGCTGCTGATTGTAAAGCGCTCACAGACGGAGCCTATTCGATTTCATGGCTCGCCGCGCACGATATTTATTGTCATCGGTGCAGTTGTACGACACGGAGCCTACTGAACCGCGCTCAAAAATCTCCATTCCGTAAATCGGACGAAAACATTCCGATGCCCCTCCGACCAAACCGTCGGATTTCAACAAAAACGGGCCCGCGCAACGCCGCGCCATACCGCCACCGCCGGCCCGAGGGAAACACGACGTCAACACGACACTAACAATCGCTTCATGAATATATTTACAGACAGACATCTTGTCTCGTTAGTAAAAAGTGATGGCGTGTACGATTTATCACCTGCACGCGACACAAGCGGCTCCGTTAAGCCGAACTTTCTTTCGAAAATCTAACAACAGTCACTGCTGCAATGAAAACGTACATTCCAATTTAGGTTATAATGATATTCCAAAACGGTTATAATATTCATGAATCAAACAAAACAAAGGATTCTCGACGTTAATAGGTCATTTGTGCGATAGTATATAATAAAATCAACTCTCTGACATAAAGACCAGAATGTTCTTTGTAGTAATTGAACCGACTTCAATAAAGTCAATTTCAGATGAAATCGTATATTTAGGTACGGTGTGATCTGCAGAGTATAGTTGGTATTGGTATCGTGCCAACCAAATGGATAACGTAGATTAAATTTGTCTTTTAGCAACACTTTTAAGAATCCATATAAACTTATATAAAAAGCAGATTGAAAAAAAAATTGTATTTTATATGAACTTAACCATACATAGGTATAAACGTGATACACGTCTTATCATATACATAGCTATTTTTTAAAACAGTCGTATTTTACTTGTACTTAACTATATTTGCACGTGAAAACAGAACCAGCGAGCAGGTCTTTAGAGGAATTAAGCTATTTAAAACGGTCACTAATTAGGGTGGGTGTATAAAGAAGGCTGTTTAAAATTCGTTTTAACGAAACCCAGTAATGAGTGGGCAGGGTAGGGCAGGGGAGGTTAGGTTGTGTGTAGAGTATGCAAACGGTCCGCAGTGCGATGCGTGGCTCTGAATACAACACTGGCATCTGTGCATGTTGACACACTCTAGTGCTACTACTGTTTACGTCATTATTCTAGAGGTTTACCCGGATTAAGTATTCCCTTTATTACTCTACCACTAAAATTCCAATCACGTATTACACACGATTACACAATAACATTTAAAAACCTACAATATTAAAAGTAATAGTAAAATTATTCAATAATATTTTCATACAATCTTTTGCTTACAGTTACTTGGTATTTTAAAAATGAAAAATGGTAGTTGCTAATATCTCTCACGATCAACACTAATATATATATATATATATATCAGCATTACCATTAAAGAAGCCATAATAAGACATATTTTATTGCTGTCTTCAGTACTACATTTCGAGTCTGCTTGATTTAATACGCGGTACCTCGTAATTAAATTATCATTGCAAAACCGAAACGACCACAAGATAAATTATCGTTATTTTGTATTTAGAATTTTTATTTCGATATATTTTTTGTACAATATTGTGTTTATGTTTGCATTTATTATCTCAATTACTATAATAAAGTATGAATATATGTATGTAGAGTTAGCGTGAAAATCAGGTACTTATTTCGCAAAATTTTAATTCGTAAAAATAGTAGAGCGCTTTTGAATTCGAATATTAAATAGGAATCGTGCACTGGTACGCCGACGGCGGCGTTGAAAATAAATTATTTTAATATTTTAGCTTGGACAAATGATGTTTGCTGTTTCCGGCGAGATTACGAACTAATAACATTACAAAACAAGCTCTTTGCGGGTAAATTATGCATGCCCTCTCGGACCATTACCACAGCTCCTTTGCCTGTTTGGCCTCCGTTCAAAATCTTACGGCCGCCCTGTGAACTGCAAAATAAATGCTAGCTTAATTACTATCCGCTCAACATTTTTACCTAATTGTTATTTTATTAATTCTATATTTATTAAATTCTAGCTTTTTAGGTAATATAGGCTATAGTTTGATTTATAGCAAGACAGTAATTACAAAATATAGCACAAAGTTACTTATATGTAACGGTCAGAAGATAGATACTAATTAAATTGATTTAAAAGTAATTCCGAGAAAATATGAACAGGAAAGTGGGAACGATATAGCCGGACCTCCAAAGGGAGTGCTTGAATTAGCTAGATCTATTCCGAATTGTGGGTAAACATATGAGACATCCGATCCCTAGTGTAAACAGGGTTTCGGAATACTTTTTATTTTAAAAGAGTATAATGATCTTAATAAATATCACAGTAAAATAGTACGATTTTGTTAAATTAAACATTTTAAGACCAAAAATGCGATCTATTACGAAAATTGATTGCTAAAATAAATTTGCATCCGCATCGCATACCATCATACTCCGACTACTAAGATAAAAGCCAGAGAAATCCTCGCGAGCGCTCAAATTCTTGGAGCGCGGTAGCAGCGCGGTGGCGAACCGTCTTTGCCCGGCGGGTGGTAATAAAAACGGCTTAAATGGGATTTTAACCGCGAGTTCCTCGCCTTAATTAAATTGGATTTGTGAGTGAAAGAAATATACGTGAAAAATTCGTGTCGATTATGTCAAGGAAACGAGTTTTAAATTCGACTAACTAAGCGGATTATACTTACCCCCGAATCACTCGACCCGACTCTACGGTAAACAATTTTTTACAAATCGACGTCGCGTGAAAAGGAAAGGCATGCGACAGGAAATAACAGCTGGTCGTACGCGTGCTACAAAAAGTAACAACGCTACGAACTCCGCTACGAAGTCTACGAACAAAGTTGTCTACGCGAAATGTACGTTAGCATTCAATTACTTATCGCAATAAAAGCCGTAACGTTACAATCTTAACATTTAACTGCTATTTTATGACGTTATTATCGTAGAAAGGTATTAAATTTAGAAATTTCCAGAGTAACATCTGTACAAACGGGGTTTTGATTATCACTCACAATCCCGTTTCGGAAGAAGAAAATTACCCTAAAACATTTAAAAGCGAGTAGGAATTATTTAAGAAGACCGTTTCATAAAGATATTACTTTCGATTTTCTTGCAGACGTTCTGCATGCAATTAAAACTGCGCTGCATTTAGACGCTCGACAGAAAAATAATAAGGAGGTTTTGCTTTATTTAACATTTTAC
>DVQG01001337.1:0-11024 GCA_018231605.1 Papilio ambrax
CCGCTTCCAACAGACATTCGTAATAGCGGATGCGTTGTCTACCCTTAATCGACAGAAGAGGAAACGCACATAAAGAGAATATTTCCCCTTCCTTTGCATCACCTCCTTCGTTAAGTCCACGATCCCTTCCCATCTTAATCGCATGAAAAAAGGACGGGAAGAAAAGGGGACTAAATATGGGCCTCCGGCATTACACTCGTCAGACGAAACGCGGAATTGCTCCCACTTCACGCCTGTCTTCTGTGTGGTCGTGATATTTCACCGGGCGTGCCGAGGTTTTTGTGCGAAGATGTTAAAGATTTTTTCTCTCGTTTATAGACATCATTTGTTAATGATAACGTCATACGAGTTTAGTCAGCAGAAGTTGTTAATATTTTGTAGACGATGACGATATATCGACGAACTACATCAATTCAGTCTTGACTCCCTTCGCAACCAAGTCACTCATACAGTCTATCTTCTCAGCTTTACCTCTGCTTTTGTATCCTCCACATTTATATCTAGAACTAACACTATTCGTTAACATTTCTCTAACATTCATCGTGCAATTCATATTTATTTTGCGCAGCTTACTTGAGTCGTTAATATGCAGACAGTCATATCTCGTATACATTTTAATATCTCCGTAATTGATTCAAGGTTGGTATAAAAGTCATCTTTCAGAATTTTTCCACGATCAAAAATAATCTCCCTACATTATTAGTGGAAACCATATCAAACGAAACGGAAATATTAATTAGAGAATTGGCTCTGAAGAATTCCGGGCATACGAAATAAAATTCCTTCAAAGCGGCATCAGGGAGAGCAGCTCGATATGAAGCTAATTAAATTCTGCCCGAGCTCGTATCGGTATTTGTTTTATTTTGGGACATTCCAAATTCAAACAGAATTCGCCCATGTTTGAGAGTCAGGTATTCAACTTCTGTTATTTCCGCAAACATGTAGCATTGCAACGGTTAAAAAAATAGTAACTAGTTTTGGACTGTCGAAGAACTTGTACTAAATAAGATTTTCATGCCTCTAATCTTTCTAAAAAATCGACACCAAAAATAATTTATTACAAACACAAAGTATGCGCAGTGGAAGTCACCTTAAATCAACAAAAGACTAACAATAACGAAACAAAGACAGTTTTAAATGAAGAATATAATTTAAAAAGACGTCGTAATAACGTAAAACGTTAACAAAATGTTAATAATGATTTCTCAACTTGACACATATAATTGGTATTAATGATTCAAGTCACACCTTGCCGGTTAGGGAAATGTAATACATTTCTCTTTGCTTTCAACTTGAAAGGGTCTTTTTTCATTAAAATGTCCACATAATTTTTACAGAGTGTTTGCTTGAAAGATATATTTTAGGGCAGCATTATTATTAAAGTGTATTACGTAGTATTTACAAAAATATGGTAAAAGACTTCTTTTTTATGAAAAAGAAATATTATACAAAAGTATTGACTGGCTTACAATTGAATCTCTATGGCTTTTTCAATTTTACTTCTTACTATGTTATTTTTATAAATGTGAAAGTAGAGATGTATGGATGTATGGATGGTTGTTTCTAAGAGTTTATAGCCTAAACGGCTGAACGGATCTCGATTAAATTTGGCATAGACGTAGAGGATAGTGTGGAAAAACATAAGCTACTCGATTTTGATTCATTTATTTCCATGCGGACGGAGTCGCGGGCGAAAGCTAGTTTTAAAATAAATTTTAAACCAAATCAATGAAATGTGTAAAACATTTACTATAGTGTTAAGTCGATATGAAACGACAACCGCCTAGGCTTTTTCAGTAGTTATTCCAAAATTACACGAAATCATGACTCATTGCTATTTTGGTGTTAACCTAAAAAAGCAACGCTAATTAGAATTACATTCATCTAGAAAATCGTAGTTATGGCTATAAGTATATTAATTTTTAATAGCTATATCACAATACGTAAATTAAGACGTATAAGATATCTGGAGGGAGCGTCCCTTTTTCTGTGACTACCGCAGATTCCCCTCGCGGATGTAATTAATGCGAGCATCAGACGCCCTTTTATAGCATTATGTTCAGATGTACTTGTATGATCCGAGGTTATTCACCTACCAACCAATTCACCCTACTATATTAAACATAGTCAATAATTTCTATCAAGAACTGAGTAATTACTGTTATAAGCTCAATTAGATCGAATAAACTTTAAAGCTATCGCTTTGCAATATCAAAACTACATCCTTGCAGCAATTAAAGATATTGAGGACTCAAAAAGTAATTGTTTACAAGCTTGAGCAAAACAAAAATTAAATGTAATTTAGATTGTTGAAAGTATTGTCTCCGCTTGTAACGTACTTGTTATTGCAACGTCTTGTCAAAAATAATTCGTTTTAGCCGGCTTACTTATAACCTCAAAGCTAGAATTGAAGAAGATGCGACGTAAGACAGAGGGGGAGCGTCGCTCGATGTTGTGACGCATGCGCGGCTTCGACCCTTCAGAGCCGGCTAGTGGAGCCGGCGCTGCACAAAGCGAGCACCCGCCGCCGCTGGCACGCACTGACCCGGCCCAACATACATGTACCGCGACCACCGGACACATTTGCGACGCATTGCCATCGCCTTCCACTCAAAACGAGCATGTGATAAAACTAAACGCTAAAACGTAGCGTCTCGTAGTGTTTGTTTTGTAGCTATCACAAAGTTATCATGTACAAGACGGTGAGACATGGTGAGAACAGTCTGCAGTATACTATCCTGCCGCAGACGGAAGAGGTGTTGAGCAACAGCGGCCTCAAGGGCAAGGGGCGCGACTACAGCCCCTCTATCCACGTCCGTCGCTCCCGGAGGAGGTCTACATTGAAATATGTTTTACTGGTAGTTTTCGGAATTGTTGTCGCACTGGCTCTGGCGTCTGTTCCGCTCTATATCATGAATGCAGCTCTGTACGCACGAAGAAATTTGCAAGATCATCACGATATTGGCACGTCTGCTCCTCTGGCTCCCGCCGGTAGGGAAATAGTCAAATCGAGGAAGAAGGAACTCCAGTTTTTACCCGAATTCATAACAACGGCAAACACCAAACTTGACACCACCACGCCAATTTTTGTATCGTCTCCTACTGTTCTCACGACAGTTATCCGTGATCGTGCGACTACTCCGCCGTGGACGATGCCCGCATTGAGGTCTTGGAAGGGATTAACTTCCGCAACGACGCTGCGGCCAGCACCCACAGAAAATATAGAAGAAATTCCCTTAATCGGCACTCCGTCTGGCAGCGTCCGCTTGTTGGATAACTATATGTCTGTGAAACCCTGGGAGAAGGACATAATTATAAGACCCACAGTTACCCCGGAACCGATGACCGTTCGTAACATTTTTAAGTATTACTCCCAACCTATTGTTACATCGGATAAATCGATTACGAGTAATATGAAAGTGGATGATGTGTTAATCACGACCAGAGCGACTTCCACGCCATCTCCACTAACAACGGAGTCAACAACGACGTTGCCGTTACTTGAAGACGAGCAATCTTTGGAAATCGATGACGTGTTCTCGCTGTCTACATTGAAGGGAGACCCGGGATTGTCCGAACCCGTCGTTGACTCTGATGAAGTGATAATAGCTAAAGCGACACGTGGCTTGTACGGAGCTCGTTGGCCATTCGTCGATCCTTCGTCTTATTTTCAATGGACGGTAAGCTTTGTTCTTATATAATATAATATTATTTTCGCTGCAATGCTTGCTTGTAATAGATCATAACAAGTACTGTAACCTCGCACTATCCAGTTATTTGATTTATGAGACTTTAATAAGTTTTTTACGCCTAAACATGATTAATTTACCATAATGTTTAAAGCAATCGTGTTGTCATTATATAACAAGTCTGCACTGAACTGTAACAAATCGCACCGATTCTGTTTTATTGCTAACACATCCTGTCGTTTAGATAAAATGTAATATATTAAATACGGTTACTTTTAACCATTGCAAACATTGGATACTTTTTATAGTATACTTATTGAACAAGAAATCGTATTCAAATTTTATTTTATTTTTCTTTATCACTAATTTACTAGAAAAACTTATAATTTGAATCATGATCACATCTTTCCTTTATTTTAATAACAGAATATATTTTCGCTTAGCGATAGTAATTATGATTTTTTGTTTTTAAATAGTAATTTGCATTTACTTCTATTTATTTTCAATAACAATATACAAAGCATTAATTAGAATATTGCTGGTGTTTACAATTTTGGTTTAGAGGTCACATTAACATTTGGAAACCTATTTTTTTTAATCAGTTCGGTAAATATATTTACTGCATGTTACACAGTTTATGTGTAAAAAAAATCAACATTAACTACGGTAAGACCCCGAGGAATAGTTATAAGTATTTCTAAATACCGTATGTTACTTTGCATACCTTATAAATACGGGAAAGTAATGCCACATATATTTTTATTAGTGCCTATAAATAAGCGCTTAATGACGTAAATATTGTTGGTAACCGAGTAGAGCGTTTTTAGACTTTTAGTAAATAAAATAAAATTAATCAAACAACAATAAACTTACGTACCTGTGTAGAGTTGGTTATAAAAAATCTACATTAATTACTTTATCTTAATTAAAAAAAATAACAATAATTTCCGAGATATTCACGTGTTCTTGTTCGCAAATAAAATTATCAGAATTAAACATACATTTTCAATTCAAAATAATAAAATTTTATTTGTTTTATTCGCTTGCAAAAACTTCATTATGTGTAATCAGAAACTTCATTCGAAAACAAACGAGTCTTTAGCGTTGTAATTGCTACTTTTATGAATTTAAATTAATTTGTGTCTTAAAGGAAAGTTACCGATTTTTTCTTACTTATGTAAAAACAATAACAGCATTTATTAGGTCTTTGATTAATTTATTTTTACAATCTTATATAATACTTAAAACTTAAATGTTTGCTTATGTAGCCCATTACAGTATTCCTCACACTGAGTCGACACTAAAGATAGCCCTTATCATCCATTTAACGACATGTAAATGTGAAGCCTGAGGGAAATGTAAATCTTATGTAGTCAGTAAGAGCGCGTGTACACCTTTGACTAAACAATCGCACAACGTTGTGTTGGCGATTGTTTTGGCAGATAATTCAACTGTTTAGTTCCACAACTAAAAATATGGTCTACTCAATTTCTTTTAAGACAACGAGGAGATTTCAGAATGTATTTACCCAGGTCTTCGTAAGTGGGACTCCATTGTTAATATGTCTATTTCTTGCAGGGTTATACTTTGACTGACAATCTGTTGCTCCCTCTGCTTGTATCTACTCTGTCGTCTGTTATCCTCGTGTTGCTACTGGCTGTGGCGGTACGTCGCCGCAAGAGAACGACTACAGCTTCCGCACAGATTGGGGTAACGGAATATTCAAATCTAAAGCGCCAAAAACGCTTCTTTTTATTTGATAGATGAACTCTTTGTATAAAAGTGAACAATAATTACAACATAAGCATATAATAAATGTCGACTTGTTTGAGATAAATTAGTTAAAATTAGGGCAAAGCTGCCGACCGGTTGAATTTTATCGATATCTCTTCTCAGTAGGGGCTTAATCATAATGTTACGTCGGTGTCCAATGTTATCTACAACATTCCCAAAAACTCGAATTCACGGAGAAACAAAACTCGTTTAAATGCTCTACTTTGAAACATACTAATGTTTAGCCACAGATAATACAATACTATACTACGAGTAGCATCTAAATCTAGGCTAGAATAAATATTTCATCTTCTACGAATTTGCTTAAGGGAATATTCTTAAACCCTTGTTTCAGAAGTTAACTGCTGATCTTCAAGATGATGTTACTAACCTTCTGCAGGCTGAAAATCCAGAAGACGCCGAGGAATAAACTACCTAAACCAATTCGCTTGTTCATGTAGCTTCCAAAGTACAAGTAAAGTTATGCCTTATGTACAATTGAAACAAAGCTCATAATCCCTGTTGTACATTAGGCATCAGAGCACCGTATAATTTATCAGCTAATTCTGTAGTGTTGAGATCACAAAAGACAGTCATATCCGCATAGTCTTCTATATACTGAGGTTTCAGTGCCTATTGTGTGTAAATATACGGTTTGTAGGACCTCCGTCGCTAAGGTCTAAGAAATGGTTTGCATATTCAGAGATACGATATAATATTGTGTAGGTAAGTATATTTTGTAATCGCATTAGATATTGAAATGTAATTTAGATAATGTAATGTGTCAAAAGCCAAAGTTGCTAAAGTTATTTTTGTTACAAATTGTAATCTACGTTCGTAATTTTTAATAACATTTGGTTGACATTGCTGGGTAGATGTAAACAGTGAAATAGACTATCTCTCATTCCATTTTCAAAATACTATCATTAATATAGCGTGATCATGAGCTTGCTAGACAGTTTTTATTGTCGCTAATTTTATTTACTATACATAAATATTAAATACCTGTTAGACATAAATAGCCGATGTGCTATGTATATCATATCTCTGAAATCTCGAATATACGACTCGACAGTATTAACTAAACCCTGTGGTATATATTTAATTCTACATAGACGTACATGTATGTGTAGTTACGGTAGGCTAAGTTTAATATCGATCTTGATGTTACTCTATGTCGCATCCTATTTGTGCATTTCTAATTATTCATGTATCTATGGCACGTTTTTTACGCTGCGACAGATTCAAAGATGGCGTCGCAAAGTGCAGGAAAATACAGCCCTCGTTAAACAAAAGGTCTTCGTAGCAATCACGCGATTGCTTTGCTTTTACCGCAAGCGATTTACTAGTTTCCTACATTGACAATAGGTTTGCATTTGAAGTTCTTCTCGAATGTTCATAGCATAATGTTCCTTAAAATTCAATCTAAAGAGATGTAGCCATTTGCTTCATCTGTATTTATTCTTTCCATATTATAGAAATAAGACTGATATGTTGCATTTTACTATAGTGCGTTTACTAAGTTTATAAAAAGGAGTGCTATAACAAAAAGAAAAATTGTGGGAGGAGCATCAGACAAATGTGATAAATGTATTAGGTAATTCAATTCTTTTTTTATTTTATTTAATTACAACAAGAAAGTATCTTTACATATTATTTCCGTTTCCGTTCAATTTCATATCAAAGAGTATGCAGTTTAAATATAAATAGATTAAAAATGTAAGATGTAATGTCAAAAAATATTTCAGAAACATTGTGAGTTGAAATTGTTTGCGCGCTTTTAAGTTATGAAAAGAAAAGGTGTTTACATTTCATAGTTACCCAAGTAATATTTTTATTGGATATTCAAAGGTCTTCTTGTCTGATTTTATATATGGAAATGTTGAATATGTTTTACAGTGTACGTATATAACCAACGTATCGCACGTATTGATAGTATTTAGGTACCGGTTTAGCTTGTGACGAGTTTCATGTTAAGGCAGAGTGGTTATTTTTTACGCTGGACATCCACCATGTATATAAGCAAAGAAATAAATTATGTTTTTCCCACCAAGAATTGTTTTATTCAACCTTTTTTTTGCCTATTTGTCTTTTTTGTTAAGAGCGCGTGCACACCTTTGACAAAATTGTTATCGCACAACTGTTTCATCTCGCTTTGATTCCTATGAAAACTCTTAGGAATCAAGTATTTTAGGATTTTCAGTTGTGAAAACTGTTAAATTAGATCCAAAATAATCGACAATCGCATTAGTTGTGCGATAGTTTAGTCAAAGGTGTGCACATTCTCTTATAAAATCCACTCGTTGGTGGATGATTTCAATGTGAAAGGAGATAATAACACGAGGCGATTTTCGAATAGACAAAATTTATTATACAAAAAATATACTACAAACCTAATTGACTTACATTAGGAATTACAACTATTTATTGCAACCAAACATTTCATACCAACTATTAAATAATATCTAATTTATATAAACTTCTTTACTATTATCAAAATGTATCAATCACGTTATTGGCTTTTCCTTTACAAAGTCCGTTGCTTCGAAACACGAAAGCTATCGTCCTCTGTCCTACGTGAAAAAGAGATAGCAACATGTGTTCGATTCTTAAAATTTGACACTTCTACTAACCCATATTGCTATCTCTTTCTTTTCAAAGATAACAGAGAGAGACGACAATAGTTACGTTCAATTGTTTGTGAAACAGAAATATTAACATGACAGATATAGATTTGACTTATTTATAACCTCTTAAATCCTGACAATTTAACAAATTAACTATTCATTATAATTTACAAATAGGCACTGGATTTGGTTTTGATATTAAATGTTCATTAATATGGTGTAAAGCCTTTGTATATCGACATTCCACATATATAAATGGCATAAAATGTAGATTTTCATACTTTGTACCTAGTTGTGTTTATCAATATCGTATAATGTGTCTCATTAGTGTCTATTTCCACTAACACGACCCGCCACTGAAAACTGCAACATTTAGAGTCGCGTGCTCTATTTTCACAGCCTTTTAGCGACTAATATAAAAAAAAAACTAGACATCCAGTGACGAAAGACGAGCCTAGTGGCGTTTTAATAGTCGAAATAGGCACAAAGGACTAAATTGGACTGTCTTTCAATTTATATATCAGATATATTAACATAAACACGAAGATGTAGGAGATTTTCGTGCTAGGTCTCTGTGGGATATGTGACGTGCATTATACTATATTGAAGTTACCTTGACAATTGACCAAGTAAAAAAATTACGTCAGTACAAAACATGCGTCTTATTGTGCGCGCATAGTAACAATAACTAACTATTATTGTCTACCTGCTAAATAAATTGATATAAAATGTATAATTGGAGATAATAGTATTTATTTGCGTTTTTTTATATAAATCTAGTTTGGAGTTTTTACATGAAACTTGTAAGTCTTTGATAGCAAATATCTTATTCATAAGAAAGAGATAGCTATTGTGTTGTCAGTTTAGTGAAGATATTTTTATCACGACGTTTTACTTTGTTTATTTGTATGAGAAATTTAATTTCCTAACTAAAACAAAGGTTAAATCATAATATACGACTGTGAAATTATTAGAAAATGGAAGTTTATGTATTTGCAAAATTAAATTTATATTTTATTACTCAAAAAATATAACCTTTTATTTATAACTTATAAAATAAAACAATAATAATCTTACATAGCGCTGACCTCAACCAAATTAAATGAAAGAAAGGAAATCAATATATTTAATTATTTTACATAATCACATTTATAAAATCTCATACAGAAATTCTCTTGAACTTGCAGTTATTTACAAATTTCAACTTAATTAAAACAACGAAATACACAATTTTTAACAACTGAAGTTTTCTCTATAAGTGCGAATTATAAGAGTAAAAGGGATAGATATATACAAAGACAATAGAACAGAAAGAGAAAGAACCCATCAATTCCGCACCTATTTACAGACAACTTCAGGAACTCTAAAAACTGTATTTGGTCAGTTTTATTTTGACAGCCATAGAAATTGTGTGATGATTCTGTTAGCAACATTTATAAACAAATCACAATTAACAATTGTCTCTAATAAATTTTATTAAATAAATTTTACATACCGACAGTAAACATTTCTCCTTCCAAGCAACAAAGTGCCTTAACAGATATACATATAAGGTCTAAATCATATCATTTTGGCGGATTTCAGTTGCAAATGCCAGGTTGACCAGTATTGACAGGCACCAGGTGCCAGTTTCACTGCTGTGGGTTGGCAGGTCTCAGTAATCTGGCCAACACATGTCTACCCCCCACTAACTTTAGTTGTTGTCCGTCCATTAGTACACTACGCACGCCGCTGGACGTTGGCACTGCAGCCGTCGGTACTGCCTGTAATACAAACAACAGTCAAACGCAACTAAAATACTACCTTATTATACTAACCAAAGAACAGCAAGACCATCTTGACAGCTAAAGAGTAAAAATTTCGAATATCACGTCTATCCCCGCATTGTCTTTGAGAATCAAAGATGCTAGATAAGATCAATATGAATTTGTATGGATGTTTCATCAGAGCAAACCCGCAACTAGAAGAAACTTAGCCTCATTTTAATAATAATTCTTAAAGTTTTTAAAAGTGATACCGGATTATAATTACGGAAATCGATATAACTGACAGCTGTCAAAACGGGTATATTTTTTGATAACGAAAATTTTTTTACCGTAATCTTATGATTTACTTTATACTAAAACTGAAACCAAAAACCTAAATTTGCATATCCTTAAATGACAATAAGTTAGTCATGCCAAAAAGCCTTAATTTACTTATTGCTAGAATAGGTACAAAAAAGGCATAACTAACATGCATTTATCTAAAAACTGACTTATAATTTACTAGCTTTCGCCCGCGACTCCGTCCACGTGGAATTAAAAAAGAACAAAAGTATGTAGCCTATGTGTTCAGCAGTTTCGGCTATAAGCTCCTTTCGCAATTATTATTAATTAAGAAGTAAGATATTGTCAATTTTAACCGCAGTCCGCATGCAACATTAATTATGCGACATGCTTATAAAATCATGCATTTTATTACAATAAATCAGGCTGCATATGCTGTCCATGCTATGCATGCAAGATAAATTCACCTGTTGTATCTTTATCCCCTGCGGTAGTCTAACAGGATGTATCTGATTTACCTATAATTTAACATTACTATTATAACAAAAATCAATCTGAAATTTCAATTATCAACCAAAATATACCTCCAGTTCACTATATACCAATTTGCGTGTTTCTGTGGTTAAGTTCAACAAAATATATATATATATATATATAGTAGGCATATTAGAAACATTTTTCA
Organism: Papilio ambrax; assembly: GCA_018231605.1. Classification (NCBI taxonomy): domain Eukaryota; kingdom Metazoa; phylum Arthropoda; class Insecta; order Lepidoptera; family Papilionidae; genus Papilio; species Papilio ambrax. The sequence goes on from DVQG01001337.1 coordinate 10,820, forward strand.
TATAATCTCATGAATGCTGTCTATTGATAGATCCTCATGTCAATAAATTAATTGCCAATAGGTGTTATTAAATTAATAAATACTAGCTGTTGCTAGCGACTACGTCTACGTGAAATTTAAATAATAGTCGTAAGTTATTCAGCGATAACGTAGCTTTTTAATGGTGAAAGAATTTTTGAAATCGGCCTAGTAGTTTTTGAGTTAT
>DVQG01001338.1:0-11023 GCA_018231605.1 Papilio ambrax
CAGCATTGTATGCACTGTAATCGAAACACGCAATAATCTTACCAATAGTATAAATTTAAAACTGTAGTAAAGCTACTGGACGTTGTTGGTTGGTAATTAATAACCACAGCCGTAGTGAGTTTGGTTACATAAAAATGATAATCATTCTAGTATCTGGGATCTTGATAATCTTTAAAAAATAATGTCTTATTGATATTATGAGAGATAAGTTGAAGGACGACTGAACAGATTTGGAACAGATTTTTTTTATTTAATTCAACGCAGACAAAATCACGAGGAACAGATAGTTTACAATTTCGACATTAAAATTGAATCCTTAAAAAACAGAAAAGCAAAAGATACAGGGAGTCAGGGTGTCAATAGCCTCATCTCAATGGTACTATTCGTAATAAAGCTTAATATAAAATGAAATACCAGTTTAAACAATAATAAAAAAAGGTTGTTTATCGGCATACTGATGTGTCGAATAAACTACCACAAAAGGGACCAGTTTGTAAACGACATAAGTTCAACGAATTACAAAAGATAGAGAAGATAGAAACATGAATGATGATTATATTTTTGAGATGGTTTTTGCTAGCTGCTCACTACTTTAAGCACTTCTTTATTTGCATTCTTTTGAAATAATCAGAAGTTAATTCTTCGTTTAATCATAGCTTAGACCAGTGACTGTCAACGTGGTCTGAGGTCTATAGGAGAACCGGCGGGGATCCACAACTTATAAACGGGATATACGAAAATTTTAACTGGTTTCGAATATTTAACGCTCGCCCTTAGGTACAACTACCTTCTCCCCAAGACTCCAAGATTGTTAAATGTATGTAAAAAATTATAACAAAAAAACTAAAGTGTCTACCATCCCTAAGTGATCCTCACAGCTAATTTAAAAACCACTTCTAAGCTGTTCATTAAAAAACAACGATTTTCTGCCGCTTCATCCATCGACTATCCTAAAAACTAGAATCGGCCGATGATACCTAAGTATGTGGGGACTAACTGTCAGTCGACACCCTGAGGTGTTAATGATCTATTAAATTTTAATATTTAATTGAGGCTAACCCTCGACGAAGGACGGTCATAAATCTTTATTATCTGCATGTGCGATATATAACTTTTTATGTGGTTGTAAGGCACACTTAGCCGTCGACTCGTATACGTTCCGCAAAAGTTGTATGGTGTGCGAATCCTCTGCGGCGTTTGTTTGTTCAGATTCGAGCGTTGGTATGGTATGTTGCAAACGGGCGGGCATCTGGCGAAACGCGGTGATCACAGCGGCAACCTCGCACGCAGCACACGTATGTACGCTCATACGTTCGTGTGCACGCACAAGAGCGCGCGCGCCGCATCGCGGCCCCGCTCGCAACTAGGTCAGGGCGCTCTGCGGCCGCGCGCGTTTTAAATTTAGAACGATTCGCGCTACTAACCTCCCCCCCCCACACCCCGCCATCATCCAACACTATCTATACCAATTAATTGCTCACCTACAAAATTAACACCTGCCACCAGTAACACCCCTTCATGATTTGCGACATCATTTAAAATCAGTGACCATACGTCCATACCTTAACACCTCTTTCAGTTTAATTATAGATAACGTTTTAAGTTAATAAGTAATTTATTTTCTCTGATAAAATCATAATTTTACAACAAAAAGCTCACGGTTGAGTTTATACAAAGATCAATTTTTTACGTGAATTAAAATCATGATTTATAATTTTTCCACTTGAAAATGTCCTATTAGAATTTAACCAGATTAAAATGAAACAATACGTTTTACTCTGTGTTAGCAATTTTATAAGTGTGACACGAGTGACTAAAGTGGGTCTCGCGTTTGATAGCATTTATTTCGCCATACTGTAACATATGATTGGAAATAATGAAACACTGCGCGGAAAGAATTGAAAAGTACTCATCGTCACACCCGCAAAACCTTGGGGCTAGCCCTGCTTACAAACTGGTTATGTAGACTTCACTTCGTATCCCTTACAAAATAGCAAACAAACAAGTTTATATTGCAACGCCGTGCTATCGAAACATTGCGCTGTTGCCGACTCGCCATACAAATGTTAACAGATGAATTTCAACGTTTTCATGCTTAACGTATTTTGTTGAAATTTATATGAAATGTATCATTTACAGTCGATTCCATCAAAGTATATGTATTTTGTTTCATTAAGATCTTTATTAAAAACACAAAACACTATAACGATGTCTACATTTATCCCTGGTTGTAATTAAATTATTATCATTTTGTTTATTTTATAACAGATCAATCTATATATTCAGCTTCAGCTACTTAATAAATAAATAAACGCATTTTAATATTTTCGAGTTTAACTAAATTTAAAGTGACTAGGATATTCAATTTTTTTATATACTTTTTCGGATGGAAAAACCCACGAATATTTTTATAGTGTTGGCTGTAATTGTATTTAGCTTATCATGATTTATATTCAATATGTTTATATTTGTCGCATACTTTCGTAAATAACTAGATAGGTTTTCATGAAACTTTAACTAACGAACTTTCTGAGTTCGTCAGATAAAACCTAATATACCCATTCTAGGACGTTATCGAAGTTACAGCATTTATAAGTTATAATAAATCCGAAATAAGCTTGCCCCTAATAAGATATTTTCCCCTTTGATTTAATGAGTTTTACCTAAAAATGTTCTTTACCGGCTAATTACATCAAATAAATAACACCTTCAAGTAAACCTAGGGAGAAACATTTATATAAACATTCTAGAAGAGTATTTTGAAGCATAGCATTTGTTGTAGATAGTTTGCAAGTGGATGGCAAGCTGGTCGACTGTCGTTTCTATGCGCAGCCAAACTTTCAATTTTTCTGCACTAGCTGCCGCTGCATGATGTAATGCCATCTCGGCCGCGCTTTGCAACCGCGCTTGCATGCGACCTACATTCCCAAAGGAGTTGTGGTTTTCATATCGATGCAGATAAACGAAGCGGCAAAGTAACTTATGTAAATACACTACAACGAATAAGACTCACCTTCGAGCTTCATGCCCACATCAAGACACTTTTGGAATCGGCAGAAGGGACATCGTTTCCTCTGTGTTTTGTCAATGTGGCAGGCACGCTCTGCAACGCACGTGTACACCTTCTTGTTCTGCACCGTCCGCTTGAAGAATCCTTTGCAGGACTCGCAGGTGAGCAGGCCGTAGTGGTAGCCGCTAACTTTGTCACCGCACACGGGGCACAGCTCCTCTATGACATCCTTGGTATCGGTCTGATCACACACCGTGGCGGCGGCGGGGAGATAGGCTCCCGGCTCACCGGTGCCTGTCGGAAATAAATATGAAGTGTCCAAATTGGCATAGCCGAAGGGCTGCTGGTCGGGCGCGCACTGGTAGGCGGCCCCTTGAGGCACATATTGCTGAGAAGCGCTGGAGGGCCCACCGCCCGAGCCGGAGCCATCGGGACCCGGGCTCAGGTCGAACGCGGACATACTGAGGGACATGAGGCCTGACTGCTGGTCCATCGTCATGCTCGGCCGCACGGAGCGGCTGCTCGGATACGAATCCCTACGGCAGCGCTGGACCGCGACAACGTTCACACAGTCACCGAGTTCACTGGCGGTCTAACCGCAACACTTATTCGCCGCTAGCGGGCTGCACCTGTTCGATCACAACTATTGTCGACACATAAATCCGGCACATTGTCGGTCTGAGCTAGTGAGCGAGAGTAAGAGGCGTGCGAGTCGCAGCCGGTCACTGCGATGACTGACGGCACGTTTGTGACGGCGCGCGAAGTTGCGATCGCGTGGAGGGCGTAGCGGGTGCGAAGCACGCGTACCGCTCGAAGAACGTTCCGCGATCGACTGCCAGCCGGCCGGCGGAGCGGCGCGCGTGCCGGCGCCTCCCGCATGCGCGCCCCGCCGCGCTCCCCCGCCCGTTCGCACAATGGAAAACGATTAGGAGCCCATGTAATAAGTGAAAGTGAGTCGGTGACCCACTTTCCCGCGATCCAGGTCTATGTTAGTGCGCGTTCGCGCAGTTGCGCCACAGCGCGGGCAGGCGCCAGCGGGGGTGGGAGTGCGGCGCGGAGTCGGGGGCGGCCCACTGACCCAGTTGCGCGCGGTGCCGCAGCGGGGCAGGGTTGCCGCGCCCGCTGCTTGTTTACGTTCGGGCAACATTTGTCAGCACGGCTCGAACACATCACCTAAGTGATGCGAGCCGAGGTGTAGGCATGTTGCGGCGGACGTGAAGCAGACGCACGCGCAACTTGTGTAGCGAAACACTATACTTATAAGCTCACTAACCTACGAACAGCTATCGTAATAATTACAAATTACAGTCGCAGCTTGAATTTTCAAAAACTAGTTAAGAAATACGACGTCTTGCGTAGCAGCTGCTATATACATACTACCGAAATAAACTCGAAAATTGTATTAATTTTTCCTTTGTAATCAATAGCACCGCTTATATTATAAAATATAATAAAACACAACAGTATTATTGAAAAAGGTACCGAACCATTCCCTTTATAAAACCGTCTAGTTAGGATCGAACCGACTTTCGCCGCGGCACCATAAAACAACTATAAAGGAGCCGAACTAAGTCCCGTTAAGCGCAAGGAACGATAATAGATAACTGAGAATACATTAAATGGGTAATATAAATTTTTACACTCAATTGTAAAGTATTTAAGCTCGACAACGAAGAAATAAAAAATTGTTGCAGCCCTAAAACATGATTATCTATAAGCAGAAAAAGCAGGCAACCAACGGCCAGCTGCTTAGTTGCCGTAATTTGCGAAGACCCACAACGGCGCATTGATTGAGAATAATCATTTGACTTATTTGCTAATTCATAAAGATAAGCCAACCTAGTTAGAGTAGGATTTAATATCCTTACATAAACAAAATAATTAAAATAAACATTTTGTTGTATTTTTAGATTTCAAAATATCGCACCGTACCACAACACCGAGTGCCGTAGATTTCAACACAAGAAAATTGTATACATTTTCTCACATAGTAAAAAATAATGAGCGTGTGCATTAAGTTAAAATTAGTCGCCACTGAGGTGCAACAGAGGCCATTCAATATCAAAAGCGAAATAAATTAAAGATCTTGACCTAGTTCGCTTTAAAATCAGTCAACGGGTCACGAACGAGTGACAGTGGCAGCCTTGTACCCGCTCTGTTAGCGCCTCTACGTGCCCCAGAGCGCTAAACGGTGTGCGCGACCGGCATCGGCGGTGTCGGCTGGGGCTGCGCCTGCATCGAGCGTCATCGAATCAATTCACATAATATGTATTTTTCTGGCATCACCGCGGTTCTACACTGCCTAAAATATGCATTTTACTGGAAACGAACGATGTACGGTGAATCGTTGAATTTGCCAGTAAAACTTAAGATGAAATTTAGTCGTGGTAACGGTGATCTTTGTTTATTTCGAACATTTGCCAACAGATGTCAAAATTGTACAATACCTATTAACATAATGTTTTTTTTTTATCATAAAAAAAGAGAAATAATCTTAACAACATAACACCAATCGATTTCTTTATAGATCTTATATGCGTTGATATGCCATCTATTTGAAATACATCTTTCTTGAGTTATAGCAAGTTAACGGCGGGTTGTCTTTTATATCATAACTTGTTGGTAAATCTTAAATTTTTAACTTATAGGTGATTTTCAATTTTTAACGGAATTTGTGCTTTTACAGTAACCCGTACTCAATTAGCATCTATACAAAAAGTAAGACATTTCATTTTAGAGATATTCAGAGAAAATATTTATAAAACGACGTCACTCCAACGTCACGAAAGCACGTTGAGATATGAACAATCAATGACTCAATCAGTTTCCATTTCATATTCGAGACCTGAATACCGGATGATTGAGGCGACACGGCGGTTGCGGTTGCGTCGTATACAAAGTGTGCCATTTTCACTATCTAGCAGACGACGCGGCCCCGGACGAAAGCAAAAGTGGTCGTCGGCGCGAGCGCAACTTTACTTTCTTCGCATGCGCAATCTTACGTCACACTTTCGCCGAGCGCGGTGACGTGAGCCAATGTAACTAACACAGGCTGATTCTGTTATCAGCCACAGTTCAATATACGGCACTTGGAAAACATTTATGCGGGCTTTTATATTAATTATTCATAAGACAACTTCAACTCGACTGTAAAGGGGTTCCCTCACCGAAGCGCGGGAGCATGGATTACAATATGCGTGGGGCTTTGACCTAAACACAGGCGACAGGTCTTTAGTGTCCAGCATGAATGACAAAGTAAATATTCGGTACATTTGTATCGTACCAAACCGCAGACAAGATTATCATGAACATTTTCATAAAAATGGTTTTAACTACATTGGTAGGGTATACTGGTGCAGATAAAATTTAAAGAGTCAACTTAGTTGGCAGAAATTGTTTTTTTCTTTTTTTCCAATACTAACGTATCGGTTACAGATATTCCGATATAGAAAGTACCGACCGGAAAGATAAGGTAGACAGTTTTTTAACCGTCCATTTCCTAATGTTGCGGTACCTTCCCCAAGATCAGAGCAGCCGCCGGAATTTGTTAATTTGGGAACAATGGTAGGGGTTCGAGAGGACAGCATGGCGCCGCCCATTAAGGAAAAAGCATAGCAGGAAGAAAAAATGTCTTGTTTTCGAAAAAAAAAACGAGCGATCTAATCTAGAAATATTAGATCGGTCATATGTAATGCGCAAGAACGTTCCTGTAGTTCCGGTTAACGTAAATGTAGCATTGTGACGTTTTAGTCGCGACGATTTTAACATAGTATTAATTTGGGCTCACTACGGCCTATTCGAATTCAGCCTAAAATCTCAGTAAATTGATAACCCGGTAAGATGTCTTATAAAAAAAATACTATTATATTTAAAAATATATCTTTTTAAAGAAAAAAGTTAAAGTAACGCCAAGTTATTACGTAAAGTGATTTAGAATTATGTGCCATGACAACCAATTTTCTGTGTTAAAAACACTTTTTTCAGGGCATTACAGGTTTAGCCTTTCATGAATATTTTAACATTAAACTTTAAAGAGGTATAAATCGATTAAGATGATATGAACTAACGCTGAAGGATAAAAGGGTGGCAGGGTCGCGGTTAGGGGGTTGCGTGCAGGCGGCGAAAGGGGATGGCTCCCCATTGGGGCAATTGAGCCAAGTGCACTGGGTCACTGGGTCAATGATGATAGCTTACAAGTAAGAATTTGGGCCAAGTTTGTAAAACTTAAATAATCGTCACTCGTCTCCAATATAGTTGCATTTATTAATGAATAGAAATAAACAATGGTGGTTTGTAATTTCTTGATGTATTCGAAGACTTCAGTCTACGAACAAAGCATAAAATTATTGATTGATTGATCCAAATACCTATTTAAGTAAACTATAGTAAGTATATATGTTTACGCCACCAAGAGCTTATCAAACTTATTAACCCAAAATGATAAACCTAGGTTACGCCGAAACGTGTATAAATGTGAAAAAAGTCTCGATTGATTGATACGGACATCCGTTACCAAGTAATCAAACTATAATAGTAAAACAATAATTAAAATATTTCTTTTGCCAAAGCTCCTTTACATCTTTATACTAAGTTACCAATTCATGCAAATAATATGAAAGGTACTGATGAGACCAAGCGAATTGTTGGAAAACGCACATAATATCTCAATGACGCAATATAAATGTGACTTAGGTGTCCGAAAATTTATTATTTTTCAAACTATTGTAAAAATTAATAGTTATGTTTTCATAATAATGATTGTTGAAAGATGATGTTTGAAATAATTCAACATTAGTAGAATATGGTAAGTCATTAACAATGGTCTGGACGAAAGCCAATACACCAGCACGTTTAATCGGCAAGAACCATCAAGGACGTCATTTTCAATAGAATACGAACCTCCTATTTATTTTATACTAGTGAGCCGCCCAGACTTTGTTCGGGTAGCACTAATTATCCATAGCCTAGTTGACCCAAAATAAAAACATCTCGACGTTACCGTTGCTCGTTTGCCCCTTCTCTTGTGATATAATAGATTTGAAAATTTACGTAGTAATTGATAACAAACATAATGTACGGTAATAAGATTATACTTGGTGGAGGGGAAAATAGTAGATTCAAGTTTAAATTTAATAACATCTATTGGAAAGCTAATTATATTTTAATTTAAGTATTAAACTTATCAACGTATTATTAATTAGGAGACATGTGTAGTTTATTGAGGATAGAAATGGTAATTAAAAAAACAGTAGGTATTCGAGCGCATAGTTTTATTGAAGTACTCGTACCTACCTTACACTAGTAAACCAAAATTGTAGTACACAATTTATGCCCAGAAAGGTAACTATAGATTACCTTTGTTCATTTAACGTGGTCCTGGCACTCATTCATGCTCATCGGTTTCAGGTGGTTTTACCCCAAATAACACAAAGACCAAATTTTGTCGTGATTTGTGTCGTAGTCTAGGACATCATCGCCATCATTCTCCTTAACCTATTCCCGTAGGGTCAGTACAATAGGTTTTTGTCCCCCAAAGAACTCTATCATACGTCATCTCAGTCATCACTCCCTTTTTGATCATGTCACCTTACACGCAATCCATCCATCTTTTTCTAAGTCTACCTCTTCCGGTGTACCCTTCCACATTCATAACTAACGTTCCCCTTGTAACATGCACTCATACCTCCTCATACCATGCTACCCTTTTACTCCTTACTTTCTCTACTACTTGGGCTGCTCTCAAACTTCCTCTAATATACTCACTTCGTATCTCATCAATTCCTGTTAGCTCACACATTCATCTTAACATTCTCATTTCTCCCACATGTCTCCGTTCGACGTTCTTCCTTGTCATTGAAGTTATTTTACACAATGAATGTTTGGCGTAATACTAAAATTGCTTCATATTATTTGACTTATTGCGCAACAAAATATAAACATCCCTTTACAGCTTCCATTCGTCCTTGATTTTAAGTAGTTGTTTCTTATAATTCTTTTGCTCTAAAATTTGACTTTGCCGTTTTTAATAGCTTTTGTTTTTTGATGTATAAAAAATATATTTTGTCATTGTTCTTTTGTTTTAGATGTTGTTAGTGTCCTATGTGGCTTTATTAGTTCAGATATTTCATTTACCATCAATTAAACTAAAAAAATTATAAGTGTTTTTTACTATACATTCATCATCTCTACCCCAGTCGTTAAGTAATTTTAATAACACAAGACTGACGACATAGATGGTATGAATTGTCTTTGAAATAGGTAATTATTTTGTTGAGATAAAAACACTCTTTAATGGAGGCGGCAATTAAAGTGCATAAAGCGATGAAGCTATTGTAACCAACCTCGGTAAATAATTGTCTTACTTCGTCTCAAGTACTGAGTTATATGTAATACTCAAACGGTGTAGTGCGCCGATCCCAGCTCGATTGTATGCATTGTTCATTTTATGTCCGCATTAAAACGAAACTTATGCGCATAACGCCATGGTGATTACTTCTGTGAAAGTCTTCGTACAATAGGAATCCTTACATTACATACTGACAGCATTGTTCCAATAATTGTTACAAAGGCTTTGGATTAGGTAAAAGTATTGTGTATACTTCACCCATAGGTCTATTCAAATGTATCTGTAATTAAGTTTAGAAGTACAATATTTCATAAATAACTGTAATTTAGGGTACAAACAAATTGTAAAGAGAAAAAGCATTTTATTTTTCGGTTTTTTACATTGAAACATTTACAACTGAAGCGTGAAACCGAAATTGGCGCTCGAGCCGACGGCGCAACGACGCGACGCGACGTGCGCACACGGCCTCTAAATTGGTGCGAAGAGTATAAAACAGGCGGTGGCGGCCGCGGATCGCTTCGCTCTCTCGGTCCTATGTCTGAACACTAAAATTGTGATCTCGCCGTTTGCTGGGGCAATGGAAATTTCCATTGGGTTGTCGCTCGCCGCGACCGCGCTTCGCCTCCCGCACCCCGCCGTCGCCACTCCGCGGCCCGCTTTCGGCCCGCGTGTTGCCCACACACACATGCGCGCACGCTTCACGGCGCCCCCTACAAATTATCTACCCATACACACGAATTCAAAAAGGGGTTCTCAGACAATCCGTTCCCGCTCCAGCCTGTTGTCCGCACCCGCGCCTTAAACGCTCTTTGTTTATATAAATGTACAGCTGTGAAAAAGGCATGAAAGAAATGACTACGGTCGTACCTAGTACAACTCTAACTATACACACACTCCGCAGCGATTCCACGCTAAAGAGTTAATATTAACAACACTATTTTATTTTTAGAATTACCAGACGATCGCTTTTCGATCATGACGAAATGGATGGGCTTGTTAAATGCCTCAATTTGGTTTCAATGAGAACTCATAGTGTGACGTACGTGCACTAATAAAACGTTATTAACAATTTAAGTACATGTATGTTGTGAATCGTATAAAAAAATCTTGACACGCGATGAGTTTAGTGACAAAAAGTCAATAGCTTATAAATTGTAGTGCGGACCACAAGGTTGTTACATGAGTTTATGCGCTACATGGAGGTACAATATCTTATCCACAATATAGTCGTTATTCGATTCCAAGAAACTGTATATTACGGTGTCTTTTATCATTGTTAACAATCAATGTTGATGCTTTATCTAAATCATTTCAAAAGAAAAGACTTCAACGAACTTAATACATTGTCTTATTTTAACATCAGTCCTGTATATATCTACTACTTCCCATTTTTAGTTAATCATGAGTTTTGTTTACTTTTTTAATTTTACGCTTGACGTATATATTTCGTTAAATGTTAGAAAATAAATAGAAATATTCCACTATTACTTAGCCTTGGTAACACCGACCAGGCAAAAAAATATGTTTTTAGACTAGGTGCTTGTAGTTTATATTTTTACCGTAAAGTAATGAATTAAAATTTTATCAAAACATGTTCTTAAATTATTATCTTATCTTACTAATATTATAAATACGAAAGTTTAGATGGATGGATGGATGGATGTTTG
>DVQG01001339.1:0-11022 GCA_018231605.1 Papilio ambrax
GGATGGATGTTTGTTACCTAAACGGGCGAACGATCTCGATGAAATTTTCCATAGATGTAGAGGATAGTCTAGAAGAACATATAGGCTATTTGTTTTTGTTTTTTAGTTCCATATTATAATAAAATATACATGATTCACCCAAAAAATTGACTTGAATGATATATTTTGCTGTATAATTTTCAACTGATCGTCGGAAATCTTTCACACATCACTTTAGCTATGCAAACTACACATCGCAAACTAGTGTAATGACCTTATTGCTTTAAATATGTTATTGTAATTATATACATTTACATATGTATCTAAAAGGGAAACTTTTCGGTAAATATGTTGTATTTATATAAATTAAGTGAATTTTACTTATCTTATAGCACCTAAAGTTAATTAAATGTCGTGTGTTTTAACTTAATAATTAATTTAATAGCGGTCGTGGCATATAACAACGTACATGTACAGTTTTATATAATTATCGTACATGATTAAAATTTTATTGATAACTTTACAGTGAGTAGGTATACTTGCTCTGTTAGGTTTTTCTAGTTGTGTTTTGAATGAAAAAAAAATAATGTTTTTTTTTAATCAAGACTCAAAATTCAAATTAAAAACCATTTTTTTTTGTTTTAAAACTTAATTAGTACGGCTTTTAATTAATGTATTCATAAATAACATGTCATTTTTTATTTAGATTGCGGTCGGTCGCAGCACACGAGATCACACCATCGATGTGGACCTGACGCTGGAAGGTCCTGCAGCGAAGGTGTCGAGGAAACAGGCAACGATCCGCCTCCGCAACAGTGGAGACTTCTTTATGTCATCAGAAGGCAAGCGGCCCATATTCGTTGACGGCCGCCCCGTCCTTCAAGGCAACAAGGTCAAGCTCAATCACAACAGCGTTATAGAGGTAAGTAGTTCTATAACCCTGTTTCCACTGTACTATTGGCCTGCTATTTCTGGGAGCAGTAGCGCGCGGCCAATCGCTTAGTCGATAAGGTCTTTGTGTTTTACAATGAACAGTTTAGCCACCCGTGACCATTGTAATATCAGAAACAACTACATATTCGGTGCTCGGTCTCTAACGAATCAAATATTTATAAATGTTTATGAACGAGGAATAAAGCGATTGCCTCTGTCCGCCGCGCACTGTTCTAAATTCCACCATGGATACTATTATTCTTTTTACAACTTACTTATTTCTCTATCGTATCTTTGCCAACAGATCGCCGGTCTCCGGTTCGTGTTCCTCGTCAACCAGGACCTGATCAGTGCTATCCGACAAGAGGCTGTCAAGGTTAACATACCTGTGTAACGGAATTCAATAAACCAATTGAATAAACAATGCATTTTTATTTGGAACACATTTATTTGGTCAATTTCAGAACATTTCTCAAAACTAGTTACCACTCAAAAAAACAATATACCCATTTAAAACATTTTTGATATCCACGCACACGAACACACACGAAGTGGCCACCGAACGTTCGGAGCGAGTGCGTGGTTCGAGTTAACACATAACGTCTATCACGAAACACTATCACGTGCGTTACTGGCATAAAGATATGCATTAACGTTAAACGACAAAACAAATATTACGACTAAATATTACTCCTTTACCATTAACTAAACAGTGCTTTTAACCACAGTAAAATATTATTAATTATCTTATAAGAATGGCCAACGATGTGCAAAAAATAAACTTAACAATCCAGTCAACAGTGCGTAACAAACATACATCGAATTCAAAAACACAATGACGAAATTAACATGTTACAACATTTCGAAATCCAAAAACTCATAAAATTGAGCCTCCCAGGTATGGCATGTAAATTTTATTATTTTTATTTCACGGGTGTTATTTGTTATTGTGATATACATGAGTTATTTTGAGCCGTAATTTTTGGCTTTAACTTATAAACATGCCAATGTGGCCAACTTCACAAAATTCACAACACAACCTAACTATACAGTACACAATAAAAGATTGGCTCCTACAATGAGCAAGGTAAAACCATACCGTTAAATATCTAAAAATTCTAATAAACTTATACTTAATTAACGTAATCCCCTTGACATATAGATTATCTTTAATAAATAGACAGTCCTATAACCACGCACACGTACATAATATACAATTAAAGTTAATACACATATTGTAAATTAACTATGCTTAACAACTATCTACGAAGGCAACACTTGCTAAAAGATAAAAGCACATTTTTGGTATATTTATTCAACACCCTGTATACAGTATAAAAATAGTGTATCCATAGAAACATGTATAGGCGTTAACACGCAGAAGGCTAAAACGGGAATTGCCTAAGTGAGATCATAATATGCTTCAGAAACAATACATTTCTCTGGACCGTTGCTAAATGTATTACAAAAACATAGTGAATTTTTGCATGGTGTATACGCATAAAATACATGTTAAAATTACGCGCATCTTCCGATGCTAATTTTTTTACTCGCTCCGTTAAAGCCTTTTCACACGTACATGGTTTCGGCTGTAGCGATTTGACACAAGTTGTGTGGCATAACCGTCCTAAAACCGTACAAATTGAAACAGACGGGTTGCCACACTGTGCCCACATCAATAGCAAAATAATCCGCGGAAACTTGTTAACTACTATTACCACGAAAGTATCGCAACACATTCTAGAAAATGCGTAACTTAAACAGTTTGTAGCAAATAGAAAAATGCTACGCATTACTTTTAGTTACGACTGCACAATTTTTTAACCATAAACATCAACCGTGTACGAGTAAAAGGGTTTACATTGCCAAAGCCTTTTTGGACATTTTACATTTAGGAACAATTTAATAAATATAGTCTATCTTACAAAAAGCAATAGTTCATAATTAAAATGATCAGATTTACAATAACATTCTTGCATAACAATGGTTAGAAACTTTACGTTTAAAGGCACTATATGCTGTACATTTTACTGCACACGGATATATTTTAGGACGTTATATTAGCGCTTTGGTAATTTCTTAAAACATTATATAAAAGTGTACAAAGTGAGACACTTAATTTGAGGCACTGAGTTTTAGAAACACGTTACATATTTCATTTGCGTATTGAAAAAGGAAAATTGGCAGAAGCCAGTGGAATTACATAGCTTTTTAGCCATGTGTGAGTATTGTTAATATTTTCTAACATAGCCTGATTATAATGCCATTAAACAGTAACATTATAAAATTTGTATAAATATATCGTATTTAATAAGCATTACTTTACAATAAATATAGTGCACTCTTTGTACTTTTATACTAAATTAATAGTATATCCTTCACTTATAATTAGTGTGCTTAAACTTATGTGAGCAATATTTGACCGTAATGTTACGACCATAATAACAATTTCTCTCAGGTATTAACAAAACAGTTATTCATGAATAATAGAAAAACCTTTATGTGATGCTTAACATACCAATATTATCCTATATTCAAAAATCTATGGTGATCCCGCGGGTGTTTTAATTCTTAAAATTAAAATAAATTTTCTATCAATTGTAAAGGTGCTTCAATATAAATATCACTCTAATATCTCCTAACAGTATTTACAATAATGATATATTAATAACAAATCGATTATACCAAATACCAACAGATATTTGTTTTATAAAGTTTACTGAAAAATAATAGCAATATTTACATACAAAGTTTTTTTTTTTTGGACACAATTTTATAAAAACAATAACTTATGGAATGAATATAGAAGAAAAACTATATATAAAATTTGAAATAACACAACAAAATACAGATCTGATCAAATTGTACTACAAATAAAGTAGCTAAATATTTCTTTGTAATTAATCACAATTAAATTTTGGCTTCAATGCTATCCTCTATTAAGTCGATAAATAAATTGGGTAACTATGGGATAAATAAATAGAAGGAATGTAAACCATCTTCGTGTGGTGGGATATTAAATGGATTAACCATTACTATACACAAGAAATACCTCAATATAACTCATACAAATTACCTTAGTAATTATGATTTAAACGTATTGTATATTTTAATTTACCAGAAGATATGTCTTCCAACTTTGGTGGTGTTATAATGAACTTTGCATTATTAACAGATTTGTATTTCCTAAATTTCTCAGCTAACACATAAGTATTTTTTCTGTAACTATATATGGCTTTTGCTTTGTTATTTAAAGCCATTTTGTCGACAAAATAGTTTTTTTCTATAAATACCCATGGTTGCCATTTCCTTCCCGTCAAGTCTGGATTGTACGCGTCTCTATCGCTCGATGTGCTCGCGTAATGAGCACCGTTTTCATTTTTCTTAATAACTACTTTAGGAATAGAGTGTTTGTGTTTCTTATTTTTTTCTTTATGCCTTTTTATTTGGATCTCATCTATGCTTTTAAGGACATCTTCAAACTTTGGTTTATTCTTCTTTGGATAATTGTGTTTAAACAAATCGTTACTTTTGTTATGACGTTCCTCTGACTTTGGTTTATCTTTAGCTATTTTTAAAAGTTTTAGTTTATTAAGACTGTTTTGTGGCAAAGGAAGTTTAACCTTTAAATGGCGTATAGTTTCTTTTAAAGGGGGAATGTACTTTTGTGCGGCTTTTGTTAGAAGTGGTCTTGTTCTATGATAATTTACTAGTTCATTATTTTCAGACAATTTATTTATTTTACTTGTACTTTTTGTATTAAAATCGTTTATTTGAGATGATATGGATCCATTACACTTTGTTATTTTTAATAAAATGCCACAGCTTTTCTCTTCAGACGTGGTGGAGGACACTTCGGGCGAGCTGGAATAACGCGGGCTTTCATCTTTATGGTGGTAAGTTATCGCACTGTCGCAAGTCGATTCACATGAATGTACTATGTCATATTGCGTTGGTTGGTATATGGTGTTTTCCAACGACTTACGTAGATTATCTTCGAAGTCTGAATCAGTGAAGTCGCTTATATTATTCACAACATTTCCTGGTGGTGATTTGGAATTTAACCTTTCATTATCGTATTGTTCTGTTGCTGACTTTGATATATTGGGCGAGATATTCTTAATTCTGTTACACTTTATGTCAGATACATATGGACTATCGTTTGATTCCGACAAAACTTTTTCCAATGAATCGTTATCGTAATATCGATTGCTTTCATCTGAATACTGAGATTCTCTACGAATAAGAGTTTTTGTGACGTCCATTTGCGGCGTTCTGTATAAAGTCTCTACAAGTTCTGCATCATCGGTACACATTTCACTGCCATAAATGTATTTTATTTTTTCTATATTCTCAGTGTCATTGTAAATTAGGGATTCATTTTTCTCTTCGATATCAAAGTCTAATACACTGTCACTTGGCGAATATGGCGCATCAAGAACTCCATCTTCAGCTATGTTGTCACTAAATACGGTCTCTACACATGCAACGTCTTCAATCCAGGACTCTTCATCAATAGTTTTACTTTCTGTGTCGTGATCCACCTGATTTTCCTGAACAAAATCATTTACATCATCGATTGATTCACTGTCTGTATCAATTTTAGAATCTGTATTAATAACTTCACTCACAGAACATGTTTCAATATTAGGTATCTCATTTGTAAATATAATACTTTCTGTTGCAAATGTAGAGTCGTTTTTCAATTCGTTTTCATAGACATCTTCAGATATTTCAGCCAAGCAAATTTTTTGTTCTTCTGTATCTTCTGTTATAACACAGGAATTATCGATTAGGATACAAAAGGATACATTTTCCTCGTCATATAGAGTCGAGATGGAATTACGACGATTCGTTTGAATGATTTCGCATAAGTTTTGGGCGATTAAATGAGGTTCCATCATTTCACAAGGATTAATCTTTTTACGTTTTCTTGGAATCGTATACATGTTTTCATTGTTCATTGGTTTAATATCTTCGTTGGTATACGTATTTAAAGCAGAATCAGACAAAGACCGTTTTAAACGCAAACGACGGTCTATGCTTACATCAGGTTTGATTATAACTTCCTCTTCAACGTCACAGGATGATCGTTTTTCTTCCATTTTATCAAAACTTTTCTCGGTCGATTCGGCGTTTACAATTTCACTGTTTTCTTTGCTTAAAACACAATTATTAGTCAAATTTTCTACCTCACAATCTATCACAGAACTATCAACATGTTCTGGGCCATTTAATGTTTCTTTAATTATAGCTCCATCTTCACATTCAGATATAATATGATCAACATCGATATCGCTACAACCCATTTTATCATTATTAGAAATCGTATTGTCTATTTCCAGTGTAGCAGTGAAAGCATTCGTATCATTTTTATGAACTGAGATATCTTCAGTATGATTGGGATCCGTGAACTCAGAATGTTCTGAAACTTCTAATTTTTCAGAGATAGGCAATGTTGAATTGTTTGTATAATCGTCCTTTATAGGATTGTTAGAGCAACTATGAGTATCGACAACATTATCTTCATTGGTAAGACCTATTTTTGATTCCTGTAATAATTTATTTCCTTTTAATACTGCCTCCTCATTACGTATTATAAGGTTTTGAATTATTCTCGAATATAACCGTTTGTTAAAGTAAACATCTCTATTCGATACTGGCGTGGATACTTCAAGAGGTTCACTACATTTAATGTTCTCATTTTTATTACTTTTTGCGTCCGACGACATTAAATCGGTTAGAAGTATAGGTTCCTCTGAAATGTTTGAAGGTACATTGAACTGGACCTCGGAAGTTTCGCTATTATTACTAAAATCGACTTCTGACGCGATTATTTTATTTGGCATCATCAAATTACTGTCATCTTCTTGTACGTCTTGTTCTTTTTCAGACATATCATGATAAAAAATATTACTTTCAAAGTCGTTATCTATGTTTGAATAACTTTCTTTTACAAGATCAGAATTTTCATTTTCATCAATACAATTTGATTCTTCAGCTTGTGAACTTACATGAGTAATATTTTCAGAATCCTTATTAGAAATAAAACCTTGGATATTGCATTCTTCTGATAAAACATTACCATTTTTATTTTCATTTTTATCAATAATTGTATCAACTATATTAGTTGATGTACTTAAATTCGTATTTTCTGAATTAAACATTAGGTCACTTTCAGGTTCAAGACATTTTTCATCTTCCATTTCTGTAACATTAGATTGTGATGGTAATATTTCATCGGAAAACTCTTCTTCTCCAAGGTCCTTAAGTAATTGTAAATTTGTTTTTTCTTCACTATGATTCGAGCTTTCAACTTCATTTGGTATGTTGATGCTACTGTTTGTAGACAATTCAGCTTTATTGAATGCTTCAGAAATATTGATCTCATCATCAATTAAATTTAACAACGATTCATTAATATTATCTTTTAGAGAACTATCCCTCGTTGATTCTACATTACTTCTATTTAGGCTAAAGTCAATAGCAATATCTGAAGACAAACTAGACTCTTCCAGATCATTATTTATCTTTGGCAAGACATTACAATCTTCCTGATCAAAATTACTTTGATTTAGAAATTTCATACTTTCATCGTCTTGCAGAGTATGAGGCGACGTAACACTATCGTCCGTTACCAACTCTTGCTTTTTGGTAACGTGCTCGTTATCGGCATTACTATCACGAATAATATTACACTCGTTTTCATTATTTTTATTCATATCCGGATTTTTTATAATAACACTGTCCGTCCTAAACTGTGGTTTAGTTATGGGACTTAATTGGCTTTCTTTAGATTCTATATCACTTTTCCTGAATTTACGATATTTGCTTAGTTTTGAAACATTGTTTTCAACTTCTGCATTTGGAGAAAAGTGTGATAATTTATTTGAGTTTTCAATTTTATTCAAAGTGCTGCCTTTGTCTTTCTGTTCAGAATTCAATATAGGTAAGTCTTTAACAGGTGTAGGTGAATTCACTGATTCTATATTATTAGCATTTATAAACTGTTGATTAATTTCGGGAAAATTTAATTCAATATCATTATCTAGTCGAGGTAAAGATGCTAAACATACACTTGAGTATTCCAAATATTGTAAATTATAATTTTGTTTGGCAGGATCTAAGGAGTTATCATTTCTGAACTGTAAATTATCCATAGAACAACTTGTAATATCTCTTGAAGCATCTTCAAGATTTAGACTTTGTGTATTTGCAAAACTTCGGTCAATATTACTTTTATCAGTTTTATTTAAGAGTACTGGTTTTGAAGCAATAGGATTGCATACTTTTTCTATTATTCTTTCATCTAATATGTTTTGAATGGGAGTAGCGTTTTCAGCATTTAACATTTTCGGGCTGCAAAGCTTTATTTCAAAGTTACATCCTACTTCTTTATGAATAACTGACTGGCTTATTTTCGCTTCAACATCTAGAGGTGATACTGGTCGGGGTATAGCATTCATTGGTTGTTTCGTCATGGTACTTTTTAAAGGAGCATTATACTCCTTTTGTTGTTTCATATTGAATGGTCTCATATTTGTTGATTCAATAGCTTCTTCGAATTGGTTCAGTAACTCAATGTTATTATAACCTTTGATGTTTTCAGGTAATTTCGATATTTTTTGTATATGGTCATATTTGGCTAGTTCTTCACTTGGTACATTTACCAATCCCAAAACATAAAGCTGTTCCTGTTTATTTGCACTTTCATGCTGATTCTGCAAGTTTTTTAAATCAACTCTACCTTTTGAAAGTGTTTCTTCCTTGTTCTGTTCATTGGTTTCATCATCCCCTTCATTCCACATTTGTAAAAATTGTCTTACATTCAAGTCTTTTTTTAGTTTAGAACTTTTATTACTATTAGGAACTTGAGCTGTGACATTTCTAGGTAAATATCCATATCTATAATCAGGTGGTCTGTAAGTGTGATGATCATTTGGGAAACCATTGATATGTGAGTCTAAGCTTCTTACACTTGCAGTTGATGATTGACTTACATAACCACAATCTTCTTGAGTTGTATGTGTCTGGGCTGTATCATTGCTAGTATTTGAATCAGATGGAGAAATTGCAACAGCAGTTGGAGAGAAATGTATAGGATGTCTCAATAATGGGCTATGAAAATTAACTGAAGGGTCCATATTTCTTAGATGAGGTACATAATCAAAATTTTTCATAGGAACATTTTCCTTTCGATAAAGTGGTAGCTGAGAAATTCCATGCATATTAACAGGTGGATAATTGGGGTATACAACTTCACCATTCATAGATTTTGTATGATTACCATCATTTGAGTACATACTATCAGAAACTGAGATTTTTTTACTCTGTGATGCTTCATAATCAAGATATATCTTATTGTTGTTAGTGTAAGGTAATTTGTTTGGTATCACTGATTTTGAACTATCAGAGGGATAGGGGAACATATTATTTTGTATACAATTTGGTTGCAGAGGTCCATAAGGAGGGTGAATTAATTGGTTACGGTATGCAACATTTAAATTTGCTTGAGGACTAGGCCTTTGATATCCATCCATTATTGATTCCCCCATCCTTCTGTCAATATATTTAATTGGAACTTGTGGATAGAGAGGATAAGAATGTGGTGGGGCTGATTTTTGTGGATCAAAGGCATGAGGTGGGAATGGTGCATGGAATGAATTTGGATAATTACTAATATAATCATACCTGCCAGGCGGGTACCTCCCTTTTGTTGGATATGGCCTAAATCGAACATTAGGATCTTGGTAATACTGTTCTGGATACAGACGGCTGTGGTCCTCTTGAACTGTTCGATGAGGTCTTATAATTGGCATTGGTCTTGGACCAGCACAACTGGGATAATCAGAATACTGGTAGAGTTCAGGAGCACCATAAGGTCTTAGTGGTCTGACATTAACATTATTAGTTGGCCATCCATGAGGGCCATTTCGAGGAACTCCAGGATTTAAATTAGCCACGGGAATTTCTGTAACTCTGAGGTTTTTTTGCTCATTGCAAGCTGGACCAATTGTATAAGGCACATCACAATACTTTGGCTCTGAAGGCAAATTCACTTTAATATTTTTTAGCATAGTAGCATTTCTGTCTGCAGGGTAGTTTGATTCATCAACTTTTTTTGATGTATTATAAGGTGTCACCATTATTCTTTGCATGTTTTCTTGGAATGTTTGTCTAGGAGATATGTTTCTTGGCGGCTGATATTCAGACATCTTATGCGGATAGTCTGGAGGTTGCCGATATATATTGTCTGAGCATGGCCAAGAGTCAGATAATATTTTCTTCGCAAAACCGTCGTTGCAGTTTGGCGACGGCAATATTCGATCGGGTCCAATGATCGCACACGGCCGCGCGGTCTGTACATCCACTTTAGCCAAAGGATTTGCACCAATATCTTGATATGGTTTGGAGTTATTTTGTAGCGGATTGCCGCTCTGGGCGTACTTTGTGCTGCCATCGTTGATATGTCCACCCAGAGCAGAATCGGTTCTCAAATCTTTAGCGTTCATGACAGCCGATACACGGGTGTATTAAGTATTGACTCGTGGTCATTTTTTTGATAATTTAATGGATAAATTATCCATTTACCTTAAACTCACAACAAAATTATGGATCATCCTGAAATATAAACAAAATATCAACACCTATGTCATCTGTCAAAACACACTGCCACATGCACTGTTAACTTTTAGAAGTATTTAATCAATACTTTACATTCGTAGCACATTTAAGAAACAAATATACCTGCAATATAACTTTAAAGGTATAAAACATCAATATTATTTCCTAGGTGACACCGATTTATTACGTCCATGTACACCTTCCATATAATCGGTTGTGTTGCCTTTAAAAAAATCAACAGAAAGTTCAGTTGCCCTTTAAATTGATTTAAAACCAAAGCGTAATTAAAATAAAAAAAATATTTGATTTTACTACAACCTTCTTTACACTTGTACATTGCAGTAGTACGAAATAAAATAAACGTTAAAAAATAATGATTTTCGTTCTTTAACAGTATTTTTCACTACCAAACCAAAGCGCTGCTCTTTGGCTGGAAACACCAAAAACAAAGAGTCAAACGTAATGTCACTGTCAAAATATAGTAGC
>DVQG01001340.1:0-11022 GCA_018231605.1 Papilio ambrax
TATTAGTATAGATTTGAACCAAAAATAGTAACAAATTATTTTCTTTAATTACATTTATTTCAGTACTTATTTACCCCAAATCAAGGGATTAAGCCAAATTTAAATTGGTATACGGAGCAGTGTGGTTTTACCGCCGCCATTTTCAATAACATCCGTTGCAATTAATGAGTTCCGAATTCAAAAATTAGATCATAAGCTGAGTAGCCAATGAGTCGCCGGTCAGGTACGGCTTATGGAAACAAAACGGGCGACTCAAAAATCCCAAGCGATTTGGCGGCGGCTTTAAATGCCAAGAAAATATTGTCTTAACTTTAAGAAAAACAAACTTAAAATTTTCCTACTGCTAACCGTTTCATGGTCACTTAGTAATGCTTTAGTATAGATCTGTAAGCTAATCTTTATTTAGTAATTCAACTTTTACAAAAGTTTAAAAGTTTGAAAATCTTTCGTTAATTAGTATTCCTTTAAGAGTTAATTTTCGGGCTTTTTAAAATCATTAACGATTTCAAAACTATTTAAAAATAAAACATTAACATTTAACACACAACAGTAATTACGAGGTAACCAAATACCTCGGCATTTTCCTAGCGCCGGCATTAGCGCCGCGTAGGCTCCCCGCTGCTCATACATTTTCATTATCTGCCTGAAACGCGGACAGAATAAACTCCCGAGCCACTTGTACTGATAAATGGCCGTCAAGTACTTTTCCAGGCACGTTAATGGAGTGATTAGGCTTTAATATACGTTAAAATAGATCCTGAAGTAGTAAAATTAATTGAAAAGAAAAACATAAAAAAAACTGGAAATTATTATTCCCTGTTGCCAAAATAAGTTGGTAATATGAACGTACCTTGTTTATTATAGTAATTTAATTTCGTACATAAATTAGTCGACCAGAATATATGGTAATATTACATTCGGTTAATTGGAACAATTTAGATTAAACACATTTATATTATAACTATTTAATTTATGATCAAATCCAATTAAACACAAACATCTCCTGATTTGGAGTTGTTATCGACAAGCGATAAAGAGCGCAGTGTATCGAAGCCAAGGATCTTGACATTGCCAACCGCATGATGAGTTACAGCTCTCAGCGGTTGTAAAATGACGTAATGTAACCTACGCGAATACTAAGAGCTAAATACAAGAGCTCATTGTATGTACGCTTTATATACGTTTCATTACAACACATATTTCAAACTAGCTTTTGCCTTTTAAAAACAAGTAGCCATATGTTTTTCTAGACTATCCTCTACATCTACGCAAAATTTCAACGAGATTGTTGAGCAGCTTAGGCTATATACTCTAACAAACATCCATCCATCTAAACTTTCCCATTTATGATATTAGTCAGATGAAGACGTTTACAAATCAGTTTAAATCAAATCAATGAAGAAATGATAAATTCAAAGGAAGCGTTTCAATATTTCTTACGCAACAGACGCGTCTTTATTGAGAAATATTCGATCGTACAATATAAACAAAAACTAAACGTTCTGTTTAATAGCAGTGAAATTATACCCCGTCTGTGGAATTCGTCAATAAAGTTATTTTTTATTAGTATAGCGTCTAAGAATATCAGTTGATTTGATTTATGTGTAACGAAGCGACTACGCAATAATTTTAGACGGCCACTGATATCAATCACAAATCAAATCATTCGCTTTTGAAGCGTCTTTCATCTTTTGATTTCATTTGAAATTGCAAAAATCTCTTAATTTGAGCAGAGAAAAGTTGATGTTTTGTTGAGTCCATTTACACCACAATGTTAAAAATTTTCTGCTATTTTATCCACTATTATAATCCTATTCAATTCTTAATTTACTAATAATAATTCCTTTTCGTTCAAAAACACACATTTTATTGACAAGATAGCATAGTATCGAATACATTCTTCGTCATAAATTCATCAGTGTGTAAAAATAATTTGGGATTGATCTCAGTACGTGCGTATCTAAACAAATGCATGATGTATTTTTAAGAATGTTAAAGTTAGAACAGTTTTATGTATCCTCTATCTGACTGAATCCGAAGCAAACGTACAAGTATCTGTAATTCAGTCACATTTGATGTGTACAAATTGTTGTTATACAGAAATACATTCTGTTTTGTATGTATCGGAAAATTTTCAATGAATTACACATTCGTTGCAGCACGCCCACATCTCTAGTTTATATTCAATCCAGTCAGTTCATTAAAATAACTGCGTACATGTTTTGTATAACACTACTTTATCGTAGCCTAAATTTCATTAAAAACTGCGTAATCTTAAAATTATGAGGTAAGCAGAGCTGATAGAAAAAGTACACGATTTTATTTAGTTTATCAATGATTATTTTACACTGCAACCACCAGGAACGCTATATGGGCACTGTTAAGAAGATATCGGTACCGTGCCGCAGTAGCAGCGCAACACTAGATCATTGGCATTCAGGTCCCGTCCCTATGACATCTGTCAATGTCAATCTGTCAATCAGAAATATTAAGGATAAGCGCACCATTCCTGGCGGGAATCGGTAGACTGAGTATCTAAGTATGAATTCATTATTACACTTGTAATATTGCATAGAAGCGCTAAGAGCGTGATTTAATGTAGTGTTGCTAAACATCTAAAGACCCTGAGTACGATGGCAAGTCTTTCACGTTCGTTCGGGAGTCTTACACAGGGCAGAAACTGTAACCGTTACTACAAGGTCACATTTTTATTACCCATATAACATGAATACGAGCAAAGGTATTAGGGATTTCAAACGAAGCTACGAAAAAACAACGCGGTTACACATTAAATTGAAGACCTTGGGTAGTGTTTAGATAAAAAAAAATTAAAACACTTCCGCGTGAAGTCTGCAAAGACACTTAAACTGTTAAAATACTTTTTATTTGAAATTCCGCTGTTATTTTTAAAACATCAATAGGTACAAGTCGTCACTATATTAATTTAGATCTAGTTGACACCATGCTTAGTATTTCGAAATTTAAAAAAAAAAAACTGATTCTTTCACTAATGAAAATCTAATTGGACATTAGATAATGCGTACCCTTACAACATCTTCCTTGGTTATTTAAAAGGTATTTTTTCATGCAAGTAGTTCTATTGGTTTAATATAGAAGCGGAAAACAAACTTGAACAGTTAACAGCACTTAAGATCTATATTCGCATAGCTATGCGGAAATGGAACCAACAAAGCTTGCGCTGGGATTGCAGCCTAAAGATGGCAATAGAGGTCAAAGTACTTCACTTGTTAGCAGCTATTATACACATATGTTTTGTAAAATAGTTTAAAAAAAAACAAGTGGTTAGTTTCAGTATATTTATAGTCAGCGCCATATTCAATGTATAAAAGATCTGTGGCCATATTACGTGATCTCAGAATAATTAATATTTTAAGTTTTTATGTGTCAATTTATGAGATGGTTTGTTTTAGACTGTACATGAAATGGTTATTATAAAATTCCTACGTAATCACTCTACGAAGGCGTACGAGTTGAAAATAAACTATAGAAAAAATTAAGTTTTGATTTACATTCTCTACTTTTTTATAGGTCGATAAAATCCGTGACATGGCTATCGTTTTAATGAAGTCGAAATAACATGTGGTTGGGAATTCGCGAATTAGCTCCGCGGTTTTTGAGGGTTTTTGTGCTGAAAACATGACGTAAAAATTGTTTATATAGGCGAAGGACGACAATAAAACGATACGACACGACACGAGATCGCAGTCGAAAGTCCTCATTAGCCCAATTTCTCAGCCTAACCTCACACGACTCGGCCAAACATTGTGCAATAACTGGGTGAAACAGTATTGTTAGGTCCGAATCTAGGTCAAGTTTACGACCTTAAAATCGACCTACAACTCCTTGTAAATCTTTCATGTGTATTCTAATTCTTATCGGGAATCTACCGGTCCTTAGTCATAACATCGTGTCATACATACTCTTAAATGTTACTTCTACATTAAATATTCGTCGAGTCCGGATGAATAATGTATACAAAAATACTCTATCAAAAAGAACGAGATACAAGCCAATGTAAAAGACTTGTGTTTATAATAACAATTTAAATTTAGTTTGATACTGTTAACATTGAACTTTTGTTTGTCTGATGGAACAAAGGTTCCGAGGTGATGGAACGCAGGGCCGGTATCGCGACAGTGAAAAAGTATTATAGGTCAAGCTCAGGTATATTCGAACCTTTTTTCTTTTTAATACCTGTTAACTGTTTTAACCTCGGCTATATTAATAACTTTACGTTTATATTTTTGGGAATCCATGAATGAAGATTGATAGTAATGTAGGAGTTTATTGAGGTGTTTTAAAACAAAATGTTTGAATGTAAAACATTGATGATAAAAATCATCAAAAATATTTTTTAAGGTTCGTTAATTCATTAAAGTAATAAAGCCTAAAATAACTTTTAGGGATAATGACTTAAATTACAAATTTTGATTTGAAGACATTAGTACATTTTATTTTATTATTTTGATATATGTTTTTATTGGTGTTTAAACAATAACAATCAAACGAATAATTATGTATCTGCTTATATATCTATGCTATCACCTAATATGTTTGGACGTTGCAACATTTATCTTATCAAAGTATATAGGAGATATTATTTCGGTCTATAAATAAACAAGTTGATCGACGTCACTTATAGTTTACCTTGGCCAAAAATATTGCAATAAGTTAATCCTACGAAAGAAAGTCTATATCCTTTAAAAATCTATCAGCTAATAAATTCGATCGGAATTACAATTATTAATGATCTACTGTATGCACTTGAATTAGTCAGAAGTCTTTTCAATTTTGTTTTAAAAGAAAGTTCATAATCGTACAAACCCTATCTTATACGGTAAATTTAGATTAATCCAATAAAAATTAACAACTAATTCTAAATGAATATTAAAAAAAACTAGTGTTTCATCTTATTTTTCTTTGAGTACTTCATAAAAAAATAATTGTTCTATTACATTTGTAGTATGGAATCTCGTAAAGCTTATCGTTAACAAAATAATAAACACAATCTATAGATTACATAACCTTGTAATAATCAATATGTTGACGTAGCGATATCAAGGTTTGTGTTCAGGGAACAGTATTCGGACCTTGAATGCATGGGAGACATTCAGGGTAGACAGATGTCGCAAGGGCATATCCTCGAAGTGAGCTTACGGTACTTATGTATCGGTCTCTGAGGATCAACACTCAATATCACTAAGCCTTATAATGTTGCACAAATGCCAGACCTTGTGTCAGAGCGAATCGATTAACTTCCCCTCGGAATATAACTTTATTGTTTTGTGATGTTTCCTTGTTTTCTTTCGTCGTTTTATTGTAACATTAAATCGTAACAATTTTCAGATCATTTTAAAATACTACAATAATTAATTAATTTATATTGACGTTTGACTGGCCTTAGCACTTATAACACAAACTACTACAAACAGTTAATGATTACAAAGATATTAGTGTAGGAATAAGACACAAATCTACACTAAGGGTAACTCAAGTAACTATTAAAAGATTTCTGATTGTAGCAATAATACGAATTAACCTTATCGTTCTATTCTGCGAACAAGTTACTAATGTTACATTTTATGGCTTTAAAAAATTCTTCGTTTTTGATGGGAAGTCGGCGACACGTTTTTTATAAGTCGCATTCAGACGCCACCGAAATATATTTATATTGGCGCCAAACGTAAATAAATCCTTGTTCCGTCGCGCGACAATTACGCACTGGTTTTAGGGTTCCGTGTACGATATTTATTAAAAAACATAATAAAAATGAAAAGACAAAAGTATTCTAATAGTCCATGTTAAATGGAAAATAAATTAGTTTCATGTTCTTGTGTTGTGGTTATAAATCAACACGGTGGTTTTTGTTTGGTTTGAATTTTGAAATTAAGTCGATGCTTTCTATCATCATGATTTAAGTGAGGGTGAATGATTACGATGAAACAAAGCCACAGATTAAAAGATAATAATAAAAAGATTTTTTTTAAACATGCGAAGTATTTTGTTACAAAATATTACAGTCGCAAAGTTCACACAATTTTAAGTCTGTTATTTATTTTCCAGTAAACAACCTGTTTTATTTCTTTACTTAAAAGACATCTTTATTTCACTGCCAAACAAGTACTTTTGCCAAAAGTTTTTTTAACAGATTTTTATTCCTTTTAAAACAAGAACAAAAAAGTATAATTATGAGAGTACCTTGTTAGTACTAAATTTGCAGTTACACGTTTAATATTTAAACATATAGTTCTCAGAATTTTAATGTCTACACTAAGCGGTGTCTAAGTTACTGCGATGTTAGTTATTTAATGAAAGTTTATTGACTTATTTAACCTATAGCCAAACATAGAAAGGGCAAGTTATTTGTTCACAAAATTGTACTTGTGAATGAATGAAACTCATAGTGCTTCCGAATTGTTGGTAAGAAGAGAGTAAATTAGTAGCATCTAGGGTTATTCAACCTGAGGTCGAGCCGGCGCTGACGCAAGCCGTCCATATTCTATTAATACTTCGCATGACCTTATATGTCATTAAATACAATCGTATATTGTTTTGTCGCTAACGTCTATTTTTACAAACCTACGATTCTTTCAATACTCTATGGTACGAGATCTACGAGTACAGCCTTACAAATAGACACAGTATAAAGTTAAACTTAGGAATAAACTGAGTATAAATTTGTACTAATATTTGGTTATACACAGTTTATTCCAAAGTTTAACTTGTCTTGTTTTCGCAACAATTTGTTTTTCTGAATATAAAGAAGAAGTAACATTCTCTGTGGCTATGGTGACTAAACCAAATATTTTAAAATGATTCTCAACAAGATTTCATTCAACACTGTATAAAAGTATTTCAACGATACTTAAAATTTTCTTCTACTTTATTTCAGTCTTGGCATGTAGTCGCATATTTGAAATACCTATTTGTAACGATGCACCTGAGACCATTCACATCTTCCACCATCACTTGTTGTAAAGTTACTTTAGTGTTCACAAAAATAGTAAATTAGACAGTCCTGTGACGCTCGCAGTCCGTTCATAAAGGGATGTTGACGTCATACAAATCCAATTGCACCCAATAAACGGAAGTCATGACTGCCAACGAAGCCACCGTCTTCATTGTGATTTAATTCTTGATATGTAATTAAACAGCTAATCGCAACCACATGTGTGGAAAGCTCATTGAAATTACACTCGAAATATACAAAATTGATTTTCGCATTTCCGTTATAAACCAGTTTTTACTGCTTTATAAAATAAAAAAAACTAGATAGAGTTAATACCGGCCGGAGTATTGAATTTTTGGCAAAGTAAAATAAAAAACTAATACAATTGTAGCGTACGAAATGACCACAAAACCTTTGAAAATATCTCGAGTTGATTATCGCATTTCCGTCATAAACCATTTTTACTGCTGTATTAAATAAAATAATCTAAATAGATCGACATCGGCACATGTTGGTGTATAAATTATTCCTGGCAGGTAGGGAGATAAAAAAAAATATACTTCAATAAGTTTTATCGTTTCAGAGTCGAGCATAAATCAGAATCATGAGGGACGAGCGTGCCGGGCCGCCGCGTGTCCGCATCGCCGTCATCGGGAGCACCCGCGTCGGGAAGTCAGGTGAGACACGTCGCGTCGTAAACAAAATACCTAACACTTATCCCCCATTCATTATAATTACTACCACATTTACTTCACACTGTGCTCCATTAAGAATTCTTAGCTGTTGACGTCATAGCAATTATAATAATTGCGTGATCTTAGTGTTTTTTTTTCTTCTAACAGTTATGGCTGATAGTATCAGTTTAAAAGTCAGTTGCCAGAGATATTTGTTCTAGTAGCTTTCGCTACATATCTGTTCTGTCCAGATAATTTTTCTTTCATTTACGAAATGGCTACCCCAGTTATTTCCATTCTGTTCAAACACAATATTTGTTTTAAATACTTGAAACTATTTGGGTAAACCTTTTAATGTGACATAAATTATTTTTCGTTTTAAACCTTCCGACTTTTTATTGATTACATCTCGCGACCCAAATGGCGGTGAGTGCCTATCATAATGTAAAAGGTTTACGGTCGACGGGAAGTATTTTCAGTGTGCTCTCACTTTATTATAATTTTATGAAACATGAAGCAACGCTGAGTTCTACTTTCTTTTACGTGTATGTTAATCCGTCTGGATATTTGTACAAAGTCAAACATTTATTTAGGACTTTGGTCAGAACTTTTTGTTTTAAACATGATTTGCTTCTTTGTTCAACTTTTGTTTTCATAGTTCATTAAAAAAATATAGCTTATTACCTAAATGTTTGTCTATTACATCATTCCAATATAAAGAAGCCATATCAATTAACGATAGAAAGTAATTCCAAGAAATAAAGTTTTTTAACAAGTTCCGGTGAAGAATTTAACATTTAGGAGGTTTCGAAACACAATGTTAGGCAAATATAACATCACATATTACATGTTTACATTTCAATTTCCTCTGCAATTGCTTCACATAACCTCAAAAATGGAACGTTCGAGATAAGCAAAGGAAACAAGATGGCTGACCTACATGAAATTACATAAACCACAACAAACGGAATGACCGAATCAACGAATGATGTAACACGAACTACGACCGGATTTTCGTAAACAAACTGAAAACCTAAAACAATCAATCCATTTTCATATTCGCGACTCGTAAATGTCAATTAGGATTGCCAGGTTTTAAAACAATTAACAATACGCGAAATGTTGTGGCTTATAGAGCCAGCGTGTGCGCTAGAAATATAAAATGGGGCGTAGCTCTATTGTTTGAAAACAAAAAAATCCTTGGCTCGTACATCTGATGCGGGTAACAGATGTTTTATAATTGATTCACCGCTGTCTACTTGGGATGTTGAACTTATGTCTTTTATGCTTTTAATTCTCATGTTACAAAATATAATTATAATAACACTACTTCCTTGCTTTTGTATAGCGTTGTATTTAATTATTGCGTAATCATAAAGTTTACAATTATCTGAATAACAATGAATGTTGTACTCAAAGTTACTTTCTTGTTACAGCTTTGATCGTTCGGTATCTAACGAGGAGATATATTGGAGAATATCATTCAAATACAGGTTAGTAAATTACTACAATTTATGCATTTGGAACAATTTTAATTATTATTTTAAATTGAATTTTTGAATTAAGAATTAAGGTTTTTAAATAAAAGGATAAAAAATTATAGTTATGATTTCGTAATACTAATATACATGGCTAATTTTATTTATTTTAGTAATTATTTAGATTGTTTATTTCAAAATTAATCATACAACTAAGTAATTGATATTTTTTTAACAGATCTCCTGTACAAACAGACGGTGCCAATAAATGGCACACCAGTCGAATTGGAGGTCATTGACGTCTCGGGTTCCAACACTGACAAATTCCCGGCGGAACAGGTAAAAAACTTTTCTTCACTTTACACTGTAGTAGTCCTAAAGGTTTTGCTAGAGACTTGATATCTTTACGATAGTCCATTTGTGCAATGTAAATTTTCGTATGTAGGTTAATCCAGTTCAAGCCGGGACCTTGTTGAGCAGTCGATCATCCTCACCTTCACAAAACAAGTGCGAACTCGAAACGTTGAACGACCTTTTGGCCGCTCTAAACAACAACACGCTCACTAAATCACACAGTCGAGAATAACTGCGATTTCACCAGATTCATTCCCGAGGCCATGTTATTGCACTTTTATATTCGCAGACCATCACAAAACTGGTTGGATCACGTTTTTATCACCTTCGGAACTATTATAAGTGTAACAGTTTTTGTTGGAAATCGTATAAACATATTAAAAACATCAGGAAATATTTATTGCGTATTAGTTACACGTTGGATACACGCTTGAATAACAAGTAGCCTAGTTCCGGATTTCTTCCCGAGGTCTTTGATTTAGCTAACCCAGTTATCACCGAGCTCGCATTCATCTTGTCTACCATTTGACTCGGTTACATTTATATGTCTTTACTATAGTAATAAGTTGGGATCGATTCTGAAGAATGTTGTAGTGGACCCAAACGAAGTCTGAAACTGTTTTATGTCAGTGCAACTGGGTTAATCACCACTAATAATTCTAGCGCCGGGAAAATGTGCTTTAACACTACGTCCTAGTGACCGGGCCACGCTGTGACTCACACTGTTTACACTGCTGTGGTAATAATTGTACTCTACGTTTTACTCTTTGAGAACGTAACAAATATTATAAATGCATACGAGTATGATTTTGATCATGTTTGTTTACGACTTGCATTGTTCAAACGAAACCGCGTATAAGTGTAGTTCTTTGTACTTGTTAACTTTGTATAAAATTTTCGCAGTACGCACTCACCTCAATCTTGTGGATTAGCGCTGCCAAAAATCGCAAAACGTAAAAGTTTTTATTTCTGATTCGAACCTCGGCTATCGTCAGTTAAAAATAATGTTTCCGCATTAACGCCGCTGTAAAAATAAGGAATTCTAGATTCGAATTACTTCTCGTATCTAATTAAAAAAAACGATTCAGCTGTTGCTTGGTGGTTCTTTTTATAGTCGGAGTTGTAGTCCCTTAGCACTTTATATATTTTGATTAATTCACAGGAGAAAATTAGATACGGAATATTTTTAAATTTAGATGATAAAACGGAAATCGAGTTTTAGGAAAATGTAGAAAATGTTTTAAACCCTTTTTTTAGTTGAATTATTGACGTTATAAATCAGTCTGCCGTATAATTCTTGCTGACCATTATTAGGCGCCAAAGAGAAATAAATTAATTTGTTTTTGGTTTCGTAATATGTAAATATAAATGGGCTTTTAAAATTTAAGAATATTTTAAAGTGTATACTTCCTTGAAAACCTGCAAGGAATGTTGCGGAAAACATCTATTATTTTTTTATTTTTATTTATCCCCCATACAGTCAATTTGTATTCATCATCAACTTGCCCTTATCCCTTATGGAGGGTCGGCACAGTATGTGCTGCTC
>DVQG01001341.1:0-11022 GCA_018231605.1 Papilio ambrax
TCAGAAGGGAACAAAATCTGATATTTTACACGTTGGATTGTTATCAGACAATTTAAAATTAGGTGGGACAGGCTCTTGATGTTGCTTTGTAATTAATTAAACACTGCTATTCTATTAACACCATTTCATCACGTTCCAAAGAATTGGTAAAACTAGTCACCCTAAGTATCCAGCGTGTTGACCCAACTGTTTATATTAGGCGGGGTTCGCTATTGACATAAATAGTTTGCCACTAAATGCTTTTTATTAAATTGCTTGGTTTGTCAAGAACTTATGAAACGTACTTTACGAAAAAGTACCCTTCCTATTATAAAAACTACAACACAGAAGTAATTCAAAGGCGTAGAGATAACAGATTTCCATTAAACTAGATTCTTGCCTACTTATACATAATGGTGGTCGCCTTCAAGTGCTCGTAATATTATTAAATTTAACTTCTTGCAGCGGAACCCCCTCCATTGGTGAACGTAACGGTGCACGCGTCTACCATCCTCGCGCTGATCCTGTGGAATGTGGCAGGCGACGGTGGACACCCTATCATTGACTTCACCGCACAGTACCGCTCTGCAGCGCCAGTTAATAACACGCTAGAGCCCTGGAGACCAATCAGTCCAAATCATATAAGTCCTAACTCGGTAAGAAATAGTCCTACATCTTATTAATATAAATGCGAAAGTGTAGATGGATGGATGTAAGAGTTTGTAGCATAAACCGCTGAACGATTCTCGATGAAATTTGCCATTGTATATAATAATCTGGAAGAACACATAACCTACTTAGTTTGATTTTTTTTTATTCCACGCGGAGGGAGTCGCGGGCGAAAGCTAGTATTTTAATAAATAGCCCTCGTCGCTTTATTTGCTCCTTGCATCTAAAGTACTCTTTTCCCGAATTTATGGTCGTGCTAGTAGGAACACTGCTCTACGTAGAGTACAGTTTAGATGTTGTCTGAATTATTGAAATCTCATCCACTTGGCAACTAAGCCCTATTTTTAATATAACGGAGGAGAAAACTTTTTTGAGTCTGTTTTTTGTTAGCTTTGTTTTGTATTCGAATTTCATGATGGGATTCGGTTGTGTGTGTTATAGCGGCAAGTAGACGTGTATCACTTGGATCCCAACGCGTCGTACTGGTTCCGCGTGTGGGCAACAAACGCACTCGGTCCAGGTCCGCCGGTCGAAGTTCTCGCCACCACGCTCTACAGCGACCAAGAAGCTGGTCTGTTAATATATTATTTATATTGTAGGAACCGTACTAGTGCTTTACACTCTTAATTGGAAGCTTCTCATAACTTCACAGTCACAAAAAGTATAACATTTTTTTAATTGTACATTCAAGGAAATTCGCAGTGTTCAACTTTTAGAAAAATGTTCTTAGCAAGGAGACAAATTCCGCCTCTTTTTACAAAAAACCAATTAAGTCCTATTGGTTATTATTCCCCATTATCATCACAATACCGCCAGATTCTCTAATTGCATCTTTGTTCAAATCAAACGATACTACATTCCAGAGTTATACAAGCACTTCCTAGAAGGTGCTGAGAGTTTCGACACGCGCACGTGGCTGGCAGCCGTGTGCGTGGTGATGGGCACGCTGGCGGTGCTCGCCGCCGGCACCTGCGCCGTGCTCTGCCGCGAGTGGCGTCGCCCCGGTGAGCACACCCCCTAGAATACCCACTACCTAGTATCCAAAACTAGACTAGCTTACCCGTGCAGTGTAGTAATTACACCACTGTATTGACATGTTTTGTCTACCACACGCAGTCTTATGGAAACTGTCGTCTGATCGCTACTAAGAATTGTTTAGCAAGTATCAAGAATATTCTGATGTACTGGCATTTGTTAAATTTAAACTGAAGATAATGTCAGCAGAAACAATTAAGCATTAGAATTGGTAATCAAAGACAGAACTTTAAAAAGTTGTATAATGAAATAGATGGTAATCAAACGAAAAACGTGAATTCAAAAAAAAATCGACATGAAGCTGTTTGAAAAAATTGTATACTCTTATGGTATGATATTCTTTGATAATCCCGTCTAACTTTAATTATAACGGTGGCGCTTAAAAATAATCTTTAGAGTTTTAGTAATAGGAGTTTTTAATCTTGCCCGAATTTACAATATAAAACAAAGCTCTCTATATCTCGCTTAGCATTAAAGTCTTGTAAAACAAGAACTTTTGTTCCCAATTACCAAAACCATTAGGAATATGTGTAATATAGCTGTAGCACTTTATGAACTTGGCTTTTATATAAAACATTAATATTCCTTAAAACTGGCTTTTAAACTTTTAGATTTCGATTAGTGTTTTTAGAGAAAAGACATTAGTGAAAAAATGCAATATAGGTTAAGGATATAAAACTTTTACTATAATAGATTTAAGCATAAAATTACATTTTAAATCTTAACAAGTAGACAAATTATCGCTAGAAGAGCGCCTTATTAAATAATATAGCAAAATATTACATAAGTACTTTTAAAAAAAATTTACGCGTATTTTGAATAATCATTTTTTAATAATTGTTTATGGAATTGCCTTTGGTACGAAAGTAGTTAATGCTAGAGTTTTTTAGAAAACTGACCACTATGCCTAAACTATACAATTTTTGTAGTTCGCTTAGATATGAAAAAGGTTAAGGAAATTTTTGTGATAAAAATATAGCTTAAAACGAAGATTTAGCTTCCATTTAAAGATTTATTAGATATTAATAAGACAATTTAACTTTTTTAACGCACAAGACTGCATTCATTAAAACACGAACAATCGATAAAACTATTTCGAACAAATATCGAAAAATAATAGTAGTAATATAATCT
This sequence comes from Papilio ambrax, assembly GCA_018231605.1. NCBI lineage: Eukaryota > Metazoa > Arthropoda > Insecta > Lepidoptera > Papilionidae > Papilio > Papilio ambrax. The sequence continues at coordinate 2,818 of DVQG01001341.1, forward strand.
TAAAAATATAACCGAAGAATAGTAATAAACAAAATCTAGTTCTATCGCGGAATATTAGTATTAAAATACATATAGGTAATTGAACGTTTTGTACGCATTGAGACGACCAATAGAGCGCGACTTTTACATGTGTCTACAAAAAAAAATATTAATCAATGCCACACGCCTGATTTTATTATTATTTCCCTGTCTTAATGATCATTTGTAAGTAGAGGCGGAATTCGTTGATAGGAACAAGGGATTTTTTTGTAAGACCACCGCGAAGGTCTCTAACTGTACTTTTTCTTCTAGTGCAATTTTTTTTTCTATATCGTGCCTTAACCAAAAACGCACATTTTTAATGTTTTAATTACAACTGGTTTTCAGTTTTAAACACCTTTCCAATAAGTAATATTTACTATACAGTTACATCTAAGTCTATTAAAATAATAGGGTCCAAGAAAGTGCCCAAAATTAATCTTTAAAAGCAATATTTTAAAAATACCAAATACATGTATACTAAATCTTATCTAATACTTAAAACCAAAGTTAAACGATCTTATTGAATATTTCATTAAATTTAACTTCACTTATATTTACTATGTATATTAATTTTTCTGATATATTAACTCATTTTGCCGAATCTAAATAAAAAAAAACCAAGTGCCAAGTATATTGCAATTTTCATAAATTAAAAAAACAAAAAAGTAGGTTTTTATAAAAAAAACAAAACTTTTTGAAAAATAAGTACAAAATGCTTTAATTCTTGTGTAAACGGTGCTAAGCTGTTGTAGGTCTACATTTTATGTGATATTCTTAAATTTAAAAGCACATACCAAAAATTCAAAAAGTCGGTTAATAAAATACTATGTCTAGAAGTTTCCAAACTTTATAATACATGTTATTAATAATATAGTGAAAATTCTATTATAGGAATAAGGTTTTTTATAGTTTTTAAGCATAAATATTACTAAGTTTTAGTATATTCGTTTCAAGAAATCTTTGAGGTTAGAAATTTAAAACGTAGTCGTTTAGATTTATAGAACAAAAGTGAAAAAGAAAATCTTGAAAAAAAAAATGCTAGTTTTTTTTATATAATTTTAATGTGGACCAATTGGAATTACTAATTGTCAATTAAACGAATAGAATCGAGATGGCAATATCTAAGTCAAAGCATTTAAAAAAAATAACTTTTATCAATTACACATTTTAAATAGCAATAAACTATAGGAAATCGTAAATAGATTTAAAAGTAGTCTATATGAAAATGCTGTTTTTAATTAATTCGCAACAAAATAACACAATATTTAATGACAAGTTAGTTTTTGAAAAATCATGTTTCAATTTTTTTTTTTAATTTTTGATTGAAAGTTTTAATAAGACAATAAATTAAATTGTGGCCAAGTATTGATGATATTTATGACTTCTCACATAGCTAGATTCTTTAAGTTTCTATATTTAAGATTGTATTAAAAATTTTTAAAAAAATGTGAAAAACAAAATTTTAGATCGAAGTAAATTAATTCTTTTTGTTGTAATTATGATATTAAAACGAAGTACTAATGAGTTTTATTGCTTTATGCTTGTTCAAGTCTACGAATAGTAAATGCATATCTAGGGTTAGAGTTTCCGAGGCTTAGGAGTTATTTTAACTACTTGGATAAGCTTTAGCGCTTTTTAGTATACGATATATTCTTGCCAACATTGCTTATCTTTTATAATAGTTTTAATTTTCTTTTTAATAGAAACACGTACATGTAAAAAAAAAATAATGCGAACATTCTTATGATTCTTGGACCACTTAAAAAGTAATAGTTATTGTATGTCGAAAAAATTAAATCAAATCGTTGTACAAAAGAGGCGGTATTTATTATTTTCCATAACATTTTTTTATATTTTAACTATTGGCTTAAAAAGCATGAGGACATCATTTTAATTGTTTAAAATAAACACCAGTTTTTTTTTTTTAAATACTTTGTCAATATATTATTCATTTAACAATTTATTAATATTTTACTAAATGCCAAAGTCTTTTAACCACATTTTATCTTTATAAAAATCTACCATTGCGTCAAAAAGCTGAAAATTATTAATTTATAGTAAATTTTTGTTTTTAATTACTACTAAATAGTAACCTCCGGCATCTTAAAAATATCCAACCAAATTTTCATCACAATTTTCCCAGTGGTTTAAGAACGCATGGGGACATTAACAGTTATTTATATAGAAAAATAACCACATGATGACAATTCATATGACACAAACATTAAAATCGAGTATTTAGACATTTTATCTCTCAGCATGCTCTTCCCGAAGATAACCTATATTTGCTCATTTTTATTCATTCGGATTTTTTTTCTTCTTTTCCTTCTATCGCACTCGCTTGGAACGCACGCTTGGACTGCGGGCACACTAACACACGTACACGGTGACGGTACGTATTAACATAGAGTACGAAGAAGAACAGGACATTATAGAATTAGTGCCTAATATTATACTGAATCCCGGCTTCATGGACACTGACCCTGTTCGACCGAGGGAAAGCTACGCGGCGTCCATCATCAAGTCCACCGAATGCCCTGGTCCGGGAAAACCTAGGCGTGTCTGATTTTCGTCTATATATAACCTTAGAATATTCTATCTTTCCGATCCAGGGTTTTTGTCATGATCGTATATAAAACATGGGGCTGGCTTTAACTCAATTGAGAAAAATTTAATTTAAACTTGGTATTAAAGAAAATTGGTGAATTTGAACAGTTAAATATATCGTTTCCAGGCGCCTGTCAAAAAATAATATTTATAAATTGTACTGCGATTTTGTCGTGTATACAAAATTAGCTTACACTTAACATTTTTTGCCAGTTCTGTATTTTTTTTTAATTGCTCAAAGGCAAAATAATAAAGGTTCGGTAGTTTACAAACTTGTGGCCCAAGGGTAAAGCAGGACATATCAAAAAAGGTACGTAAGAGTTATTTTTACATAAGCTTTGGGGCGATAGAATATTCTTTAAGGTTTTAATATAAGAAAACACGGCCTCGTGTTCAATTTTTAACCAAATTATGCTTCTCAGAATGAATCCATTATATTTTTTTTATCTGTAATAAAATATGAAAATTTTTTCTAAAGTTAAAAAGACTCCGAGTAATATTTTTTAGAGTGTGTTTAATTTTAAAACAGCTTATTTTGAGCTTTAATTGTTTATTTCGGTGGCAATACTGAATTTAAACTACATCTTTAATACCATTTTGAGGAAATAATTTGGTAAACAAGAATTACTACTAAAAAACAATGAGAGAAATACTTTTAGAAAATAAAGCATTCCATTTTGTATAGTATTGAGGTTGGTTATTCATTCCTGGTAGTTTAAAATGTGTTGGACATTTTTATGTAATTACTTGATATGTACAATCAGGGAATCTGGCGGTGTGGCACATAAAAAGCTATAGTCGTTTACACGATTTGTACACACTAAAACGAGACGAAAGAAATACCAAAAAAACGCAGGTTTTAAATGTGATTGTACTAAAGAAATCAGCGGTACACAGCTAATTGCTTCTTAATGTTATCCTGTCGTTTACGAAAATCATAGCTACCTAATTGGTTATATAAGAGACGGAGTTTGTCCCTTTAGAAGCAACAAGGCAATTTTTCTGAAAGTAAAACACTGCGAAGAGCCCTGACTGTACAGCTTTATTTTTCATATGGCAACCTCAATGCGTCCATTAAAATACGATACATTGTTAATGTTTTTAGATGTTAATGTGTAAATTAATTACGTATTTTTTGCAATATTAGATATATTTTTATATAAAAGGATCTCACATTATTTAAGATACTCGCGTATGAATGACTTTTCCGTTGGTATTGTGATTTGTGCTGTGATTTAATGCACTTGTTTATTTTAACTGTTGTTTAATGTGTGGTTCTGATAATTCGATAAGCTAAGATCATTGAGAGACTGTCGCGAATGCGTTAATAGTATAGAAAATAGTGATATTAGTACAATGGAAGCTTATTGAAGCGTTTAGAGACGAAACGAGCTATTTGTTGAACACTGCTTTTATTGAAATAGTTCAGAGGACAATATGGTAGTGAATATTTATACTAATGTTGTTAATAATGTTCTCAACACTTAAGGCAATGACGCAAGTTGGCAATTGGTACATTCGGCATCATTTGCGGTGCTGTGTTTAGATTTTTTTTTTAAATATTCATATATCGATTTGAAGCAACGAAAACTACTATTGTAAAATAACGTTTTACTGATGTAATTTTATTTTTATAAAGCAGGATGTTTTTTATCTTTGTTAAGTATAACTGAAGCACCGCAAATCTGTTTGATGATACCAGAATATATAGTGTAAATATAAATTTCAAATGACAGAATTGTTTAATATAGCGTTGTTATCGATGTGTAAATTACTTTATTTTTGTATACAACGTGTTTGCATATCACGAAAGCCTTAAGTAAAAGTATATTGATATATGAAAAATCTTACTTCATACCTATTTCCTTTTTTCTTTGAACTTGTGCGATTCATTTTAAAAGAAAAACCTCACAAAAATATATATCTCTGTCATTTAATTCTACGAAATGGAAATCAAGGGCGGATCCAGCTTTAGCACCGGGGTGGGGGGGTCACATAGTCGTGGTCAAATCAAAAGCTTGACAAATTCTGTAATTGCATTTTGTCAAGCTTTTGGCCAACCAGCTCTGGGGGGATCATGACCTCCATGACCCCTGGATTCGCCGTTGATTGAGATAACGATCTTTTGTATGGATGATTTATAAACGCAATCGTACAAGTTTATACATAACCTACTGCTCATTGCCTTCCTATGTCACTACCTTTCCTCTTTCCATCTTTGTATCTACTCTGTCCTTTTAACCCTACTTATAAATCTCTTTTTAAATTATATGTTCATTTTTTCTTTGGAAATAATTGTAAAAACACAAATGTTTATGTTTGCATAGAATGTCTCGTCCGATTTACGCTTTGCTTTTGCAAGATGTTTTCTCTATTGTGTGCAATTAACTGTCCGTCTCACGTAAATGTAAAGTGCTATCGTGTCAATTACGTGTATGTGTGTAGCCTTGTGTGCGTGCTTGTTTGGCTCAATTGTCTATGGTATAAGTACTGCGGTGCATTTTTAATAATTGTAAATTATGCATGGTTGTCTATTGTTTTCTTTTTCAGATCTGTCATAGCTTTTCGTTTTAAGGTTATAATGTATTTACTTTTATAAGCATGTTTTTTCTTTATGTCACTAAGCTTGCTCTGTTAACTAAAATAAACATCTTCCACAATCGTATACTCACTTACAAATTACATAATTTTAGATAATAAGCCATTTATTTTTGTATGATGCAATTGTTAATTCGATTGTAGTATTAGGTCGTTTGTAATATTGTTGTTTATGGATATTGCTGGCAACACTGCTGTAAACTTTACAAACTGTATTAGCGCTAGTTTGGCGCTAATAAACTACTAAATAAGATAAAAAGTCCTAAATTTAGTAAATCATCAATAGAACAATTAATTTTTCATTTTTCAGTTTTAAATAAGTCAGTTGTATCTGTATAACTAACATATTGTTGATTAATAAATGTAGAGAATTACATATTTATCGGCAGTTTAATGCCTTTTTAATTAAAAGGCAAAAATGTTTAAGGTTGTGCTGCCATATTTAATATATAGTTGTGCACCATAGATAAAAAATGCATGCAATTAGGCTAAAAAATAAACTATGCATGTAATTTTTATACAATTTTATGCATGTTACAGTCTAGATGTGTAGTGCTTTTTATTGCTTATACATTTTTAAAACTACCCAAAAGTGTTCCGACATAACTGTAATTGTTTGAATAATGTTTTTGCATTTTTAGGTTATTTGGATAAAATGTTAGTAGTTGACAGATCGCCTTGTTAATAAAATTAGCTATTAATCTGACCATAGACATGAAAGTATGTACAGAGGAGTTTACTGGCTGTATTCCATTTTTAAATTATTAGTCGTCTTGAACTTGTTTTGATAGATTGTGCTTAGCATTCAGTATTTTTTGATCGAAATATCGAGAGAAACATTTAAGGGGTGGAGTTTGAAATCGTTATTAGTGTAAAACATTTTTTTCTGTAACTGGAATACCGCCAACAACGCTGACTGTACTTTTAGAAAACGGTTTTTCATTAACAAACGTCAGTTGATAGATATTAATGTTAAAAAATTCAGTTATTATTACGACTGGTTATACCGCCTCTTTTGTCACGAAAAACACATTAAATTTGCATTAAAGTATATTTTTAAGATAACTAATGTTTTTGTTAAATTTTCACAGCACCTTTAAATGTTTAATGATTTTGTTTCAATGTCCAAAAAGTATTTATTTTACCTATATAATGTAAATTATCTTCAAGTAATAACATAAACCTCTGACGTGTTTGTTGTAGTTATAGACAAGAAATATTTTCACTCTGTCTTTTATTATTAATAATGCATAAAACCCTTTAATAAAGAGTTTTAGTTATTAAATCTCATTATATTAAAATAAAGAAACGCAAGCTAAAGGCTTTGCAATGGCTTGGTTAAATCCAAACAAAAAGATTCCTCTGTGACAGCTCTTTCCCCTCCTATCAACTGATTGTACTTTATATTCAAGTACATACATATATAACCGATAGATATGTTCCACAAAAGTAAAATAGATAATCTCAGAGGCCTTTGACTGGTATCAATTAGGGCCTGTCCCACCACTGGCTCATATAGACTCCGATATATTAAAAATGACGGCACTGTCAGGTAAGGGAACAAAATCCGACATTTCCATCACATATTTTACACGTATTGTCAATTTACAATTTAGTGGGACCGGCTGTAAATCTATCGGTTGTATATCTACGATTCAAGTTATTTATACTAGGTTAAGATCGCCTTTTAAAAGCACGTCCAAGGTATAGGGCAGCGAATATTTAAGATTTATTTGTCAGCGTATCTCTTATCTTTAAGCATAATATGTTACCAAGATATATTAATTGGCAATATTTTTCTATTGTATAAGTAAATTGTATAATAGTTTTTAGAATCTGAAGAATGCAGAAGAAATGAATCTTTGTGCAATGGAAATACAAAATGGTCGTATATACCATAAAGTATAGAGCAAAAAATAGTTTTGATTGTATAAAAAAATAAAAGGTTGTCTTTGATGCAGTTTTTATCGTTCTGTTTTTTTTAGTATTTTTTTAATTAAGCGAAATTCAGTATCAAATGACATGCAATTGTAGACAACACTGGACGCTTTACATGTTCTTGTTCAACGACAAATGTTTTACTATAACAAAATGTGATTACGACTCCATGAATATAAAAATTGTTTATTTTTATGTTATTTTCAATGTTATTACATCTATAGAAATGTGTTCAAACGTTATGTTTTGTTTTTATCAGCAACATTTTTATTTCCTCCAATTTTTCGCGCCAAACGCCATTTGTCAATGTCAAAGTTTGACAGCCGCGCACAAAAAAAACAGATTATGCACACCAATAAGTTACATTTGGAATCTAATTTAGAATTTTATTATCTGTTGCGTTTATTTTATTTACTGTGATTTGATTATTTGTTTTAAGTATTGTACAATAAAATCGTTATTTAACTGGGAGCTTTCATATTTTTTAAGACACTTAATTTAAGTTTTATGTTTGCATTTCCACAACATTATGTGCAATAACATATTTGTTTTATTAATAATAATTGTTAAATCCTTCTTTTATGATATTAAGGCTTCCAAAATAGATATTTTTTTTTATTAAAAAAATGTGATTCTCGCTCAGAGTACAGTATACAGCTGATGTGATGTTGGAAATCATTCCCATTAAAATACATTTTACACGAAAACTGTCTTTTATTTAACATTTACAGATTGTACTATAGCTTTTTATACAAAACAAAATTTATAAGAATCCTAGATGTCGCCAGCCGATGATATAGGGGAAGCAACCCACTGGCGACGCCCATTTTAATTTAACTCTAAAAGTATTCTCGATTAAAATAAATTAACAATAATAACAAAGAATTGCAATAACAACTTAATTTTTAATAATAATACAAATGACGTTATGGCGTACAGATTGAATCGGTATCCTGAAAAGAGAAAGCAGGTTTAAAACAATATTTACAGAGGTAGTGCCCGCTTTAACATCTTAGCACTGCAGGGCCGGCACGCCCCCAG
>DVQG01001342.1:0-11020 GCA_018231605.1 Papilio ambrax
ATCAACTTTCTAACGGTGTAAGAATTTTTAAAATCGGCCCAGTAATGTGTTATAAGTAAACCTGAATAAACCCATAACAAGTAAATAATAAATTAAAAATAAAACTTTTATAGACAAATCAATGTAAAAGCGAAACAGTAATAGATATTCGCAGAAATGAAAATATAGTGCATTTTTTTCTTTTCAGATCACATACGCGAGTTTTCATGTGGCAATCTGTTTTACCGCACATTATATATGAATGAAGAGAGAAATACACTTTATGTTGGTGCGATGTAAGTAACATTTTCTACTTCACTGATCTATTTATTTTAATGCTCAAATCCGTCGTTTATTAAGTTACTAACTTTTTACAGATAACCTACTTTATTCAATTTCATTTAAACCTTGATTCTATTTCGCATTAAGACATTTAAAGACGATTGTTGTCATAACCTAAAATATAAAAATGTTTGCATTTTGGATAAAAATGTGTACACAACAAATAATAAAGTCAATCAGTAATTAATGTTTAATTTTATACATGAAAATGTATTAATAGTTCATAGTTCAGTTTATTGGTCTTTAAATTGGAATTACGAAAGTCTACATTAGAGTTGCTTGCGTTAATATTAACAGTGTTATTAACGAGTTGCGCATAATTTAACAATCGCTACAATTACGACTGCGGAAGAAATTGCTAGAAAATTATTCATTTAACATATTATTAGGCGTATGCTAACATTGACTTGGAGCTTTTGTGCTATTCAACGACATAGTAATGATCCGCCCGCGAGGGAAATGGGACCGAGACATGAAAGTCAATTATCTACAATCTCTGTCAATTTTGTTTGTTCAGTGCCGTGAAAACCGTCACGTTTGATCGTGCGTGGCGTACCGTGTTCTATTTATAATTGTTTGAGTTATTATGTTTATCCTTTATTGCGTTAGATTCGGTAGATGCTGTAATATTCGTTTTCTGAATTCTATGTCTAATGTTATTCTGTTACTTCAATTTCGATCTTTGATCTTTGTCGTGTTAAAATAATTTTTCCGTATATAATTTGCTAGTGTGTTTCAATGTACACACATACTACTAAGATGAATAGTATTGTATGTTTATCAGTTGACATCGGAAGTCTAGTTGCCACAAGACAACGTCCAAGATTTGGGTATTTGATATCTTAAAGTGTTACATGCTCGACTTAGGGTAGTCTCTGAGTTACTCAGGGGGACATGTAGTGAGCTAGTAATGATGATGTGCTCGCAATTAAAAGAAAATTATAAACTTGCATAGTTTATTCACACGTCATAGTTGCTGATGACGAAAAGTGATTTTTATGTCAAGTGGCAAGGAACGGGCGGCACCTCTCTCTCAGCAAATGGAATTGGAACGCTCTCAACAAACACTTGCGAGCAATCGATCGGCCTCGCCACTGATCACCAATGCTATGGGCTTTGCATTCGTGTTCAATTTACTTCAATTCACTATTTGCAATTTGTGAAACAACAAACTAAAGAGGTATTCAAAATGCGGAATAAAATGCAAGTTAAACGGCAAGCCCATTCGAAGTTAAGCGTATTTTAACATACAAGTTTCAGTAGCTTAAATTTTCGCAGATACTTAAAATACATACGTCCTGCACATTTTTTATCACTACCACTAAACGTTTCTTATGAATTAATGAAAATATGTAACCATAACTTATTCAGGAAGCATTAGCTTCCAACCAAAAACAGTACATAAAAGCATTATGGCTTTAATTATTTGCAACATTTGCCGGGAAGCGTAACATTAGCATCTAACATTTAGAGCAAAATGCTATTTTCGTAACTAATGGTAGTTTTACACAAGGACCAATGTACAGTACAAAACAGTAGACAATGCAGTACTGCTATAACTTGAACGCACATAAGCTGTAGCCGCGTTCAAACAATTATAAGTCATACTGCACTATGTAGCTGTTCTACCCTTGTGTGAAACTAACATTATTTAATGTGACTTCCTCTGCTTTTGTTACAGGGATCGAATATTCAAACTGAATATGACGGACATTAGTCAGTCACATTGTGAGGTCAGTATTCATTTGATATAAATAGAAGTGATTCGCATCGAGGTACTGTTTCATAATGAAGATGAAAAGCTCGGGTACGCTCACTAAGTTTCAAAGCACGACACTCTATACGGCGCGCGAGCTTTTTTACCCATCTGTACGCCACATGAGTTTTTATTAAAGTAATTTCACTTTAAAGGAAAAAACACTTACAATTATGCGGAAGCTTGAGCTTAGCGCTCTTTAAGGTTTACAAAGTAAAGCTTTTTGTGACAGCCGACTTTAAAAAATCAACTCATTTTAATGATAATGCTTCTATAGTAGTACCCTTCTCTACTTAAATGTATAGGATAGGAAAGCGTAACTTGATAACAAAGACAAATTTCCATATCTAATTTAAACTGTATTGATCTCTATTCTTTAGATATAAATATGGTTTAGTTAAGAAAATCGTTTGTTTTAGCGTGACGCATTGGTCTTGGAGGCGAGTAATGTAGCGCGGTGCGTGAGTAAGGGCAAGTCGGAACCGTTTGAGTGCAGGAACCACATCCGCGTGTTGCAGCCACTCGGAGACGGCGACCGCCTCTATGTATGTGGTACTAACGCCCACAGCCCTAAAGATTGGGTTGTCTATGTAAGTACATTGTTATGTTTACCACTATATAATCAGAATCTTACTTAAGCGGCCTGTCATATTTATACTAAGAGATTCCCGTAGTAACATTTAGTGGATGGAACGTGGCAGTATGTCTCAAATGTAAACAAAAAAGTGCCAAGAATAATTTAATCTGACTACAATTGTTATACTACAACTCCATTTTTTTAATATTATGAATTCTTTGGACAATAAACTGATAACTAGCGCAATTGAGTCATGTAAAAGCGATACGGAAATTAAAATTAATAAATCAAAACTGCTCTGTAAAAATGTATTTTAACGGTTCTGTAAATTTTTATTACTTCTTCATAGCAGTGTTTTGATTGGCTTGCAAGAGATAATTCTGTTCAATGTTTTTATTAGCTGAATACGTCCGTGCTCGTGCGATGTGAGCGTTGTTGCGGTAGTGTAAGATAACAAATGAGTTTTGTTTATCTTTTCTACCCCTCACCTGGAATAGGACCGCAACGGAATACGATCCAGGAAAACTCGTTAAGGAGTAATAGATAAATTACTATAGCACACAATGCTGTGGTTGCTTCATTTAATAAAAGCAATTCGATATTTTATTTGCAAATGCAAATAGATCTTCATTCAATAACTAACCGATTTAGATTTTTCAAGTGTGTGTGATTGGAGGTGTAATTTATATTTTTTCTATGCAGTTAAATTTAACACATCTTCCCCGACATGAGTACGTGCCAGGAGTGGGTCTAGGGGTGGCGAAATGCCCTTATGACCCTGCGGATAACAGTACCGCGGTATGGGTCACCAGAGGCAACCCTGGCGGCCTGCCAGCGCTCTACGCGGGGACCAACGCAGAGTTCACTAAGGCGGATCCAGTCATTTTCCGTAACGACCTCTTCGACTTCCGGACAGGACAAAAGAGATTTAATTTTAAGAGAACGTTGAAATATGATTCTAAATGGTTGGATAGTAAGTAATTAATGAGGTTTAAATCATTTAATAGAGTAATTACTGGTTAATATGGGAACATATACTTTACAAGAATCTAGTAATTAATTATTCTGGAAATTGTTGTTTAATATAGTGCCTTGTTTTTATTTTTAGAAACAAATTTCGTCGGATCTTTCGACGTGGGGGAGTATGTTTTGTTATTTTTCCGAGAAACTGCAGTGGAATTCATGAACTGTGGAAAGGCAGTGTACTCTCGAGTTGCGAGGGTTTGCAAACAAGATACGGGGGGCAAGCACATACTTAGCCAGAACTGGGCCACTTATTTAAAAGCTAGACTCAATTGCAGCATACCTGGAGAGTTCCCTTTCTATTTTGATGAAATACGTAAGTTGAAAAATATTAACAATCTATTACGAGACTCTATTATAGATAATTTTATAAATTAAACACCTATAACGCGGTTGCGGTTGCTTTATAGGAATCCCTCGTATACCTAACACATTTTTAACAAGGCAGAGTCATAAATTGCGTTATAGGGGGATCTTCTTTTAAAAATTATATTAACATTCGCGTTGTATTATATGTATTTTATTGCCAAGCTCACAAAAAATTAACCAGCAAAGAAATGTGTATTTTGTCCAAATGTTTTTTCATTATTACTTTTATATTTAGCCCAACTGTAACTATAGCATAATTATTGTTTGTGTAGAGAGCGTATATCAAATGCCAGGCGATACCAGTCGCTTCTATGCGGCTTTCACGACGGGTGCTAGCGATGGCCTGGTCGGTTCTGCAATCTGTACATATACGATGGAAGATATACAAAACGCATTTGATGGACGTTTTAAGGAGCAGGTAAATAAAAAGAAATTAGACTGTACTAACAATTTACTACAAAAGTCTCCACTTTCTTTTTTACACCGTCTAATCCAGTCCCGAGCCCCGAGTTGATGCATGGGTTAATGTTTTAAGGTCGTACAAACATTAATCTCTAAATAAAGTCAATAAAAAGCCTCACGCTGTATAGTACAATATGTTTGTGCTTAAAGTAATATAATTCGATCGAAAAAATTCAAAGATTTTTGAACGTAATTGAATGTTTATTGATAAAGTATTTGTTTAGGCTACGTCAAGCTCGGCATGGCTGCCCGTGCTGAGAGCTAGAGTGCCGGAACCTCGCCCCGGCACCTGTGTCAACAACACAGAGGCGCTGCCCGACAATGTACTTAATTTTATTAGGTGAGTTTTAGAATGTAAGCACTTCTTTAACTTTCATATCTTAAGATTGTGTTAGCGAAAAATATCTAATGACCTTATTCAGTGTTCTTTAATAATAACTAAGGGCGTCTCTCAAGTTAAGAAATCTTCACTAAGGGTTTATTGATGTAAGTGTTAATTGATTCTGAGTGTAACAATGTGAAGCCAAAAAAAAAACTGCAATGTAAAATATCTAAAATCAAAAGTGGTATCAATCTTTACAAATCGTGTTAATTCGCCACTAGGATTTTAGGAGAAATTCGTTATTTACTAACTTAAATAATGCTTATTTAGTTTAGGTTAGTTTAATAGCCCATATCCAATTTAGGGAGTGTGGATTAAATCCCAAACGGCGCGTCCTAATGACTTTTATCGCAAGTTATGGATGATACGAGTATCGTTCGTTTGACTGAAGACTGCTGTAATCACAATGATAAACTTATACGTTAAACAAGGTTTGCTAAATATAGAAGCTTAACTAAACTTTGTGCTTTACCACCTTGTTTGTATTAGATTAATAGTTGTGATTTTTTACTGCGAAGTTAAAAAGCTGTTTTAAAGATTAAAAATGTTCAAATACTTTTTTTCATTACTAAACTTATGACTTTGATAGTATGGGTTTCAATAACAATACCAGTGAAATCGAAACTATTTTTCTTATCAAATAAGTTTTAATAGTGTACCATTTTGGTTTAAATGCTGTTAAAACCTCTTTCAAATACATTATTGAATAATATTGAGTATTGTAATGATTTCCTTAATTACAGTTATCAAAGAACAAGCGGTGATCAATTAAAAATAATTGTTAAAATAACATAATAATAAACTATAATACATTGTATAATTAATAGAGATCTGTCGTTCTCGTAAAACGTTTTATATCTTAAGGAAATTGGGTTAATGGAAAAGCAGAGGATTTGCTCTTATATATCTGGGAAACTAATCTTATACAAGGGCATATCGTGCGTTAGTCGCGATGCGTGCTCTCTTAATTGGGTCACATATATGTATCTTAATTGACGGCGGAATACTAAACTACGAGTACTACTGATTTATTATTAACGATACCGAGCGTAACAGCGACTTCAATGATGGAAGAAATTATGAGAACCAGTAGACTTCAAAGATCTTATCTTCGTTTTTAACTAGTTACACTTGACTTTGCCCGCGCGAAATTAAAAAATAGCCATTACTTACAGATAAATTGCCTTTCTAATAGTGAAAGAATTTTTGAAATCGGCCCAGTAGTTTTTACGTGAATCGAATACATGCAAAAATCCAATTATTTCCCCTTTATAATACGAGTATTATCTTTGTTTTTAATAAACCGTAATTTTTGATGAAAGTTAATCGATTGTTATAAATATTGTCAAAAATATTTAGAATTACGATAGCGTTTTACTAATCAACTTACTCGCTAATGTGTTCTAGTTTTGAGATGGCTACCGAGTCCTTTAAATTTAAATAACTACGAGTATGTCTGCATTTTAAGTTAACTAGGAAATGTTTATTCTACCAGGTCTCACCCTTTAATGGACTCAGCGGTGAGACAAGAGGGAGACACGCCGGCGTTCTACAAGCGGGATCTTGTGCTGACCACGCTGGTCGTAGACAAACAGTTCGTAGACATGCTGGGAGATGACATCACATACACCGTATTCTATGCGGGAACTAGTAAGTTTATGTTTGTTTAAAGACAAAGAAAATACTGGAAATATGTAACTATGACATGCGTTTACTCTTAGGACTAAAGACGTTGTAATTTTTTCGGATTAATTTACGGCTTGAATTAAATTGTTTAAGTGGTAAAGGAGTTGAATAACGAAGTACTGTTCCTAAGGTAATGGCGAGGTATACAAGATAGTGCAGTGGGCAGGAGGTGGGTCCCGAGTGTCAGACGTGTGGCGGGCGGCGGGAACAGAGGCGGTGCGCGCCCTCGCGCTATCGCGACGCACACACGCACTCTACCTCGCAACAGACAACCGCCTTCGACAACTGCCGCTACGGGCGTGCACGCATCGGTGAGTAACACCCCAATTGTGATATTTTTTAATGTTGTTACGATAGAATAGATACGTTTGTGTGTACGCCCAACTGTTTTAAAGTAATTAACAATTTTAAAGGTTTAAAAAATTAAACGATCTTAATTAGAGCCTTATGATAGCTTATTTTTTGATTGATACCTACAGTCGGCATTACTTGTGTTACGGAGTTGAAAATCTGTGTAAAAATACCAACAGCGTTAAGTTTAGTATAAAATTTGACAATTCGTTCTGTTAGACACTCAACAAATTTTTGTTATAAACATTGATCCAAGGGAAAGTTTTAGAAATAAAAACACACAATAACAAGGCTCTCATTTTTCTCATCGACACAGATACGATAGTTGTGTACGCTGCGTCTTAGACCCGTATTGTGGTTGGGACAAAGAGGCGGGACTTTGTCGTCCCTACACACCTGGTCTTCTCCACGATGCCACCAATTCTACGCCATCTATCTGTGAAGCCAGCGCCCCGCTGCGGACGGTGCGAGCAGGGTATGGACAGAGCGTGCATATGGCGGCCTTTGGAAAGACGCCCGAAGCATTGAAAGATCAGATCGTCATTTGGTATCACCATTCCAGAGAAAAAGGACGTTACAAAATTAGCTATAAGTGAGTAATTTAAAAGTTTATTATTTTAGTTTACTTTATATTCTAAAGACGGCCTAATGTTCAGGTAATCTATTTATAGCCGGTTTCCCAGCTTCATTTTTATTATTCGTTAGTGTTTTTTGTTTAATAACTTCATGCAATGCGTTTCCGAACTACATAACTTCAGTTTTATTCCGTTGAAAATGAATAGGTAAACAATAGAGAATCACTAGGTAATGACAAAATAAACGGAAACTTCAGAAACCGAGCTTAAATCGAATAGCGTGATTTTAGTTTTTTTTTATCACGTATACGTTTTATTGTATTCAAATAAAAATATTAAATTTAAATTTTTATTTGTTTTAGTTGGGAGCGAATATTGCAGACCTCTGAGCGCGGTCTGGTATTATTATCAGTGACGGAGTCAGATCGAGGTCGCTATGAGTGTTACTTCGGTCCCACGCTCATCGCATCCTACAATCTCGACATTGACACCCAAAGGTAAATTAAATTACATTCGTACAAACTCCAGAGTAAACAAAAAATATTTTTAATGTTGTTTATACTTGCGTGATTAAAGAAACTTGTGAGATATGTTTTTATTTAACAAAGGAATCCTAACTTTTTAAAAATATATAAGATAAAATGAAATTAAGTGCACGAATCGATTCGGTTCGACGACTGAACGTTTAAAGCAAAATAATTTCTACGATCTTGTAAGCTGTAAATAGTGTCAACGCCACCTAGGCAATAAAATCTACAATCTTTGTCTCCGTGGTAAATGTTTGTTGTTGTGGAAGTTAGAACTTCCACTTTTTGTGGTATCTTGTTGAGAATTTACAAACGTTCATTAGGTTTTATTTAGGTGCGATATAAAACGTCTCGTACGAGACTTGTTTGTTCTCACGTACAAGTTTAACGAGTTGCTCGCTCGTTAGCTAGAGAGCTATCGATGAGCGAAGAACATAATGACATAACAATCGACTTTATAAAGCAGTGCAATGAAATTGAAATTATATTTAACAGCTATAAAAGACATTTAAGAGATTATTGAAGTCTGTTATATCTTATTTGAGAATGCTTAATATTTTTAGTACCTTAATAAAATTTATGGTTTATCTCTATCAATGGGATAGATGTAAAATCTAAATTTATAGTATAACCTCATTTTGTTTAAGGTGTAGCCAACCAAGCAGATCACAGGAGTACAAACAAGTCTATTCGGATTGGTGCCACGAGTTTGAGAAGTATAAGAGTGCTATGAAAGCCTGGGAGTCTCGGCAGATGGTGAGACAGATTGTGTTTACTATCAATTTTATATTGTAACTTAACTGAGAGGGTTGTTGAAGTATCAACATAACAAACAAACAGTAGTTTGCATAATATAATCACGTCTAGATTGTTTGAATATGCTATAAAATCCAATAATTAAGTACGAAAGAAAGAAATTAACTTGAATTGAGAGATAATGTATTAACATAGAAAATCATTTAAACATTAAACATTTTTTTTTACTACATTAATTACTCTAATTAAGTCAAATCAAGTCTAAAGAGGCAGAGAGTCCTTTTTTATACATAAAATAATGTTTATCTAGGTAATCTTGCAGCCGTTGTTATTTACGTTAAAATTGTTTTCCAGCAATGTTCCAAAAGTTTGAATTCCTCGAGTCAGCAGAACACTATGGACAATGAAATAGTCGCGTCGTTGCGGTGATAGCGTTCACCAAGTCAATTGACATTACACCGAGCCCCAAGCGCACATGTAAACTATAAGATGTTTTTATTGCTGCTATCACTCACAATAGTTCAATGGTTATTTTACTAAGTTCACAGTAAATGTAATTGCGGCAATTTGCCTTTCAAACATTTAATTTATTTTAACAGCTAACACATTATCGTCACCGACATTTCGTTCATGTATATTTCTTAATTAATTCTTTAGATACATAATAAAAAAAACTCTTATGCTGTTAACGTACGCTTGTTGTTCAATGTTCAATATAATCTGAATATTAAACATTCAAATTAATTCAATTTGTAAGCTCGATTCAATATTGAAGGATAAATAGCATCTTGAAAAGGAAATACGATCCGGTAAAAGATAACTTCATAGATTTGTCGGTGGTTCCGGTTACTGAGCGGTTTGATTGATGACTGCCTTTATTTAACTGGGGGCTGCGATTGTTATGTTTGGAATTGGGAATATCTTGTGTAATTTTGCAAAGTAATGTTGTTAATATCGATTAGTTTACGTTACTCAGCATTATCGAAGCATTTGTAGCAATCGTTTAAAAAATGACTGAGTATCGGTTTGTAAATGTACGATTCTTTTTTTTAATTATTTAGAGTGTCAATAAATTGATGATGGTATTTGATGTACGTAATGTTTTGTTGAAAGTTAATTGTAAATATTACAATAAGTAGGGATGGTGATAATTCATGAATACAAAATGCTGTGATATCAGTTCAAGTTTGAGAATTTGGTTGGAAAATTGCACAAATGCCTATGGATTTGAGTTTTCTATCCTATTATGTAAGAGTTTCGTATCCTTGTAGAGCGACGTCTATAGAACCTGGCGTATAAGTTGGCATGTCGAGTATGACAGTACTATTGTTTCCGATATGCCAACTCATATGTCGGTCACTATACATTTGAAAGAAAAAGTTAGAGTGTATCATATTGACAATACATTGATTACAAATGTAAATAAGAAGTATATAAATGTTTGCTCTATCCTTTTTTATGTATGACCAAAATAAATACATATACATAACCCTTTATATCCAAACAATTGTTATGGAAATGAGAATACAATGTACTGTAATTATTTAGGTTCTTTATAAAAGACCAATAGGTACCTATTTATGCATTTACTGTAAGAAATAACTTAAACATAATTCGTGCACATCCCCAATTTATAATTAATACGAATTCAATATAAATACAGATAATATCTCAACTATAAAAAGTTCTTTTTTATTAATAGAAATGAAATTGCTTTTTTTACAGTCGTATTTATTGTGTAGTTAGGGTTATATTAAAACTTTAGTATTGCGTGTAGTAAGTTTATTCAACTTATTGAGGAGTTCGTATAAAATGGCTTAAGTTTGAAAAACTTGATGTTATGTAATATTGTTTTATTGCTTAATGAAGATGTGTTGTAATTTGAGGCCCATTTTCGGAGTTTGAAACCGAATTTAATAGATGTTGTTCGCATTGTTTTCAGTTAAGTTTCATTTGTAGGTATTCTCGCTAGAATAGTGCCTTGTGAAGTATGCTTAGTATTTAAATAGAATAATGAAACTTTAATTATTTTTATGAATAGAAATTGATAATGTCATTATTGTAATTGGCGATTAAAAGCAATAAACTTAATTAAGAATGCCAGTATTAATAATGTAATTCAATATTATTGTATTATAAATAAAAATGCAATAAATTCGCTTCGATTTCCCATTGTATTAAGATAGATATATACTGAAATAAGGAATTGGCTTTTCATTTATTGCTATCGCTTTG
>DVQG01001343.1:0-11018 GCA_018231605.1 Papilio ambrax
GCAGCACATACTGTGCCGACCCTCCATAAGGGATAAGGGCAAGTGGATGATGAGTAATATACATTTGTAGGTGTCAAGAGAAAGGGAGGGGAAGCTGGTTGATGGCAAATGCCACTCTCTCACCGCTAGCTACATCCGAGAAAGACATGAGAGTGATGGCTCTGTGCCTATATGTAAGTAAATCTTACTAATATAAATGCTAAAGTTTAGATTAGTGGATATTTGTTAGAATTTGTAACCTAAACTGCTGAACAGATCTCAATGACAGTTGGCATAGATGTAGAGGATAGTCTGGAAGAACACATGGACTTAGCTATTCTGTAAACTAAATTAGAATAGCACTATTTTACACACAAGGAAGTTAACATATGAGTTTCAACTGGTCTTAAATAAATTAAATGATTATCAACCATTAATTTAAAGTTCTGTAAAACTAAGTTTATTTAAAAATTATCATATTTTGTTTTCTAATTTAGTTGAGTATATTATATACACAGTAGAACCTCTATAAGTTAAAGTTAAAATAGTATTTCAACTGCTTTTACTTATTGTAATGACTTTAGCTTCTAATAGATACAAATAATGTTTTATATCCTATGAAATAGTAAGGTAAAATTCCCAGGTCAGTTTTATGAGGGTTTTAACCGAGAAGGTAAGGAGTCCATGTTGCCATACGGAGTCTACACAATAGATGACATGAAGCAATATGGTGCTGATAGAAATTGGTGTCCATATTTCTTGTCCAGGTTTGCTGTGAGTCTGTTTACAATTTCGATATAAATATATTAGAATTTAATCTATAGTTTTATCTGGATTTTATTTCTAGTTAAAGTACAGTGAGGGAATTTGGCGGTGATCCATATATAAAGCTACAGCCTTTTGAACATTTTGTATGATGCATATTTTAATTATGTCTTTATTAAAAGGTTGGTTAATTGTACGCGGTTAGTTGATATATATTATTATGCTGTTTTTGCAACTCACTTCTACCAAATTGGTTATTTTTGAGTCGGAGTTTGTCTTAATGCAAGTAACAAAGCAATATTTTTGTAAGTGGAAAACCGCGAAATTCCGCGAGTGTAAATTTACATTAATACAAAAATTGATAAAAATAGATTTACTGGAGTCTTGTGTATTTTTTTATATTATTTTATTTAATAACAACAGCGTTATTTAATTGTATTTTAGTAACTCTGTACTATTAATAAATGTATATTATATCAGTTATTAATTTATTTCCACTTGTAGATAATCCACGCAGAAATAGTAGTCTATTCTTACCACTACTTATTAGACCCGAAGATAGCGGAGGTGGTCTCTAAAGAACTGCACAAGGAGGCCGTGGTTGTGTTCGACGAGGCGCACAACATTGACAATGTATGTGTGGACTCGCTCAGCGTGAGGATCACTCGCCGCACTATAGACAAGAGCACGGCCGCGCTGCAGCAGCTAGAGAAGACCGTCGCACAGTAAGTTGTCTATGGTTTAAATTATGGTGTTTTAGAAATATTCTGTTGATTTAGGTGGAGGGACGTCGCTTACGTTAAATGTTCATAACAGCCATTATAAGTATTCATTTTTAGAAAAAAAACGTAAATCCTGAAATTAATTTTAATTGAAAGATTTTCAGACCGGTCCTAGATTAAAATTACTATAATTCTGCATACTACATTCAATCCATTCCATTGACTACTTAATAATTGCTGATTTTTTGGCGCTTCATACATGGCTACTTGAAAACGACACCTACATTTTGATTGTTTCAACCGTCACAAAAGTACTCTGATCTTTATGAAACTCAGTTCAAACGACGCAGAAAAATTAGCCGATTCTTAATATATATGTCAATATCATAAGACAAATAGTCTTTCACCCGTCGATATGAGATATGGGCATGTTTGGCCCTTTACCGCCGCCCAGGGCGGTTTTCCGCCTCGCCCAACGGTAACTCAAGTGTCAAACTAAATTATGTAAAAAGGATTGTGCGAAATAAACGTGATTAATATTAAAGTAAATGCGTGAATATATTTCTAATCTTATATTTGATTAAATGATGGTCAAATTTGGACCATGGCGATTTATAGATATATAGGAATAGGACTAAATGTTTATTGAATTATATGCGATGGAATTGATAAACGACAATTTTGTCTGTCCCGCAATATTCCGGTACCGAGTCATGTAGCGTAAACTAAATATTTTTGATGAATTGCCTAATTAAATATTAATTAGTAAGGATGAAATTATTAAACTTAGATTTAAGATAATAAAACATATAGTTAGGTAAATCTCGGTAATGTTGCCAAGAAAATATCGATGTGTCGATGAATGTTGCCATACGTGTTATTTATTTCATTTCCAGAAAATTGGGATATTGCTTAATAATATTTGAATTGTAAAAATGTAATTTGGTGTTATATTCCATAAAAGTTAAAATATTTAACACAATTTTGTTATTTACTCTTTAGTTCCGCGGTTGCATTACGTTGCTTTTGCAACATTTACTTTATTTTGCAGAAATACAATAACGACTATGTTTGCTTATAACGCCATCTAGTGGTGGCATTTACACAACTTTTTATTTACCTTACAGACATTATCATTCGATGCAAAATTTTGCCAAATTATTGCAGCTTTAACAAATATACTACGAAACATATTTTTGATAACATTTTAATACGCTAAATAAAACATCGTTTATTTCATAATACATTCATTCTTAATTCATACAGTAGTAATATAGTCAGGATAAAATTAAAGTATAGAATCCTTTAGATCTGTCTACCCCATTTTGATTATACAATCATGACAATTTTTTTGCTTGTTATTTTGTGTAAATATGCGTCCGTCCCGAGATATAAAAAGATATCTTTTCCTAAAAATACGTAATAAAAAATAAGGGACGTGTTTTCACATTATTAGAATATTGTACAGAAAATTAACTTTATTATTAAAGATAATTGAAAAGATGAGTGTTCTTCAATTTACTAGGAAAGAGAAAAGTAGTTATAAATGGAATACAAATTGTTTATATAGCATGAGAAAAAATATGTAAGATAAGATGAAAAAGCGGTAACTAATTTCTTTGTCAAAATTATAAATCTCCCAAAAATAGGATTTTAATATTCCTGTTTATTGGTTATTAAAACCGTAATATCGTAAAAATGTGTAGTTTAAAATAAATTAATGTTCTACCGCTGGGCGGTGACTAAAATTGGATTTTCTTTTGTGTGACAATTTTATTGTAATTCTAAATAGTTATTGTAAGACTTAATAATTTTTCCATTCCGTGTGACATTTTAAACCAACTAACTTGCATTATTATTTTTGTATAGTTGTAGACGAAGCGACAGATAAAAATACAAGCTTTTGTACATAATGTATTTATATTTAGCTCGCAATGTGAAGTATCTTTATCATGTGAAATATAAATGTGTTTTTTTTTTGTGTACTATTATGTATTTTTCCGTGAATAATTGTGATCAAAACACAATATCCATGACAAATGCGTTTGTTAATTGCTCGTACTAAACTAAATCAGTGTAATTTTAAAAACAATTTCTATAATTACTTTTCTAAGTGCCATTAGACCTTTTTTGCATAATTTTTCCGTTGCAAAAATCTTTTCATTATATAAATATTGAAATAACACAGAAAAAAAATCGATAGTAAACCTGAATACTAATCGAAATATAATTTTTTGATCTAGTCATTTATTATTCGATAAAAATGAAATGCATAAATTTCTTTACAAGATAATAATCGATACTAAAGTTAATTATTCGAATTTCAACAGCAGAGTTACCTTCTTTAAATTTATTTTTAATCTAGGTAAACGCAACATTTATATTTTGTTAAATATTGTATTTTTTTACTAAAATTTATATATTCAAAATAAGACTGACGTCAGTTATACGTGGCTTTTCGATTAGGAATTACTTTGCCTTTTCTTTCAAAAGCTTGCATTTAAAATTGTACCCTGTTTGTATTAGGTTTAGATCTAAAATACTTGAAACATGAGGCATTATAAAAATTCAAACTAAAACATATATAATAAGCATTCAAAAAGTTGGAAAAAATTACTTAAACTGTAAAAAATATTTTATGCTGTTTAAATGTTTATTACAATCTCCATAATATATGTAGCAGTACAAAATCTTGTAAAAATCGTTCCATCCATGTCGCTTGCTTTCAGGTGCTAAGCTCACTACAAATTCTATGTTAAATAAAAAATAAGCATTAAGTAGAATTAATTGCCAGATACAATAAGTTAAAATTAAGTGACTTCCGTGAATTGAATTGAAATTGTCAAATTATATGATGTGTAAAGAATGTAAATAAAATATATACATTTAACAAGTTGGTTTCATTTTTGTTAATGCCATGTTTTAATTGGGCCCAAACAAACCCACCCAAAAGAGTAACGGGATTTGTATTTTAACAAAAGTTCTATTTGCAAAACAAAGACAACAATATGCTAAATACAACAAGCAATGTGCACATGACGCCGAATTGGACATTTTTTTTTTGTATAATTTATTACTACAAAAACGTACAAAAGATTTAGTAACACTATAAGGTAGTAGCATGACTTTCGAAAACTCGGAGAACCATTCAAATAATTATTTGTCGACGTCACATCACTCCCGCATATTCCAGTCACACTAAAATCGCGGTTTTGTTTTATTTTTTTTAGCTCAATGGTTGGTTTTTTCAAAGTCATTATTTCAAGTAGAAACGTTTTAAAAAAAAGCACATGCATATTCCCTGTTATTTATAGTTTATATTACTCCACTCCAGTGTTCAGTCAGCGCTGGAATAGACTAGGAAAAATGTAAACCAACACACAGTGCTTTTTAAGTGGTTTTACATATCTCCAGTTGTAATCCTTCTCTGATATCAATCACTGGACTGGAATAATATAAACAGGCCCTTAGACACTAGAATTTCAGGTTAAGGGTTAAATAAAAGAAGTTATTTCTTTGAGACGTTTTATTCCACATGAATTAATCTTAAACTTTAGATCCAGTTTCCAGATTGGATGTATCAAAATTGAATGCATTATTAAATTTACTACAAGTTTCCTATTTATGAGAATACATTTCAGACCAAATATATTTGATGAATAAAAAATGTATTAGAAAAAAGTTTTTCATATAGTTATAGTCGCGGTCTCGCGCGATCTCCGCAAGAATTCTTATATACTCTTACCGTACGAATACCAATGGTCAAGCTTAACAATAATTACAAAATAACTACAAAATTAAATTCGAACTAAAACTTCCATTTTACATTAAAATTGATTGTTTCATAAATATAAAGCTAAACCAAAATTTTACATAATAAAAATTGAGACTTTTAATTTGCAGTTAGAAGTAAAAAAAACTTCTTTTTCTCCGAAACTTGTAAAGTTAAAAAAATTACAGTTCAGATAAAAAAAGTGATAGAATATTAAAGTTGAACTTAAGACATGCAGTTTTTCATAACATTGCTGTCCGTCAAATTTTGAAATATGGAAAAAGAAAAAAATTAACAATACAAAGATCTAGCTTCAAATAAAGTACCTCGTACAAATGACGAAGAAAAAATGTGCTTAAACTAAATATAAGTATCAGTCAATTACAGTTGTGATTTATTTAGCTATCTATGTTACTAACACTGACTGTTGCTCAACATAACCGTGTCTACTAGGAAACATGTTGTTACACATGTCTTACAATGAACAGCAAACATCAAACACCAACTTAATCGAATTTATAAATTATTTTACACCAAAACACGTTCTTAAAGGGCTCGTTACATCTCATGATAAAATATAAAATGATAATATACAATTCACAAGCCGTATGCTAAAAGCATTTAAATATTTCTTACAATGATTGTATTATTGTTTAATTCATAATTAAATACATGGAAAGCTTTACAATAAGGAATGAATCATCAACCGTCCTACGGATACGTAAGTCTAAACATTAAAAATGGCGCTTCTAGTAATATATCAAATTAACTTGAAATCGCAAAATATTTAAAAGCTGAGAAAAACAACTGACATACATAATTAATGCACTCATTCAGTACAATTATAATAAATTCAATTGAAATGACAAATTTAATCAACCCATTTGCCGCCAATTTTATTGTCTATGGATTTATTTTAAAACATAACCAATAAAGTAAAAAAACACCTGTCTATTTTAATGGTAAAATTATTTAGATATGTTCAAATTTCTCATTTCAATTGAATTCTAAACGCAACTCTTCTGAATTCAGTATCAAGAGGCGTATTTATGAATTTTACTAAGATTTCGAATTTATTATATTAAGATATAAAGTGTATTTGCACATGTATATTTTATAATTACTAAACGAGACGAATTATGAAATTGTCTAAAATACTTAAAGCGTAGATTTTTATCTTTCATTAATCGTCTTAACGAGTTTTAGGGCCTGTCCCACCACTGGCTGATAGACGCTCAGATAGCTTAAAAATGACGTCACTGTCAGATAAGGTAACAAAAGCCGATATTTTCATCACATACTTTTTTTGGATTGTTATCAGACAATTTACAATTTGGTCGGACAGGCGCTTAAACTTTAAAAAGTTCTTTTTAAAAGGTAGAAAATAATAAAACCACTCACTTTCCGACAAGGACACTATTAAAAATTAATGATTTTTGTTCAATACTGCTTTTTAAATACACTAACTCGCTCAGGTATTAAATAAAAAGTAGCTAATGCTGTGAGATCATAGCAAATATTCGCCTTGTTTACAATTATCTCGCAAATCAAATATATACAAAAATGTATAAACGAAACCGGGCGTTATGTACATAGCTTAAAACATGAAGGCATATTTTGTATAGAGGTATTCAAACATCTTGTGGGCTCGGAACATTCTAGTAGCCTTGTGCCGACAAGATATTTGAAAGGACTTATACTTTGTCGCGGTTATCTATAGAGCTGACAGAGAAGTGATTTATTTAATTATCTCCATACATTTGGTTGCATTTCAAGGCACAGAAGAGAGACATTCAGGCATATAAATTAAACTTCATCCTTAGATACATAAAGACGCACAAACGTACAGTACCGACAGTTATAACCGAGGAATCGAACTGTTCAGTTAACAGTGTGTGTAGGTTAACTTAAAGTAAACTGGCAAACTATAACTGACATAACTTTATCTGACAGTTAAATATAATGCCATAACTTTATCTGATAGTTAGAGGACATAAACTTTATCTGACAGTTAAAGTTTAAGGGAAAAAATTTTACCGTTTACTTTATCTGTCAGATAAAAATCTGATAGATAAAGTTGATTGTAAATTAAATTAAGTTTCGCCAGTAACAGTTAAGTATTGTGTACACGCACAGTTTGGACCAAACAGTTCTATGTTCAACTGTCAGAACTGAGGGTGCGGGGCGGGCTGCTTCCAGCAGGTGACAGTGTGCGAAGGTGGGAGTGTGTGGTGTCTAGGTGGAGAGGTAGAGGCGGTGGTAGTCGTTGGCGCCGAAGGCCGCGTTGCACTTGGGGCACTTCCTCTGGCGCGTCTCGTAGCGCGTGCGCAGGCAGTCCCAGCAGAACACGTGGAAACACTTCGTCAGCACCGCGTCCTTGCGTTTCACCTGATACATCAAACATTTAAATAAGATCATAACAATATTATAAATGCATAAATAAATAATAAACCGCACGCATAATGAGGAGTTTCCTGTCTGCAGCCCTGACCACTGGTTGCTTGAGTCATCGGATTCCGCAGGATACATTTGTTTTATTTTATTTTTACATAAATCTTGTAAAATATATGATATAGAGAATAAGAAATAAAGATATTTGTGGATTATAAATACGAAAGTTTAGATTGATATCTATTAGAAAGTATCTCAAGAACTAATCTACAGATCTCAAAGAAATTTAGCACAGATGTAGATTTTAGTCTAGATTAAAACAGAGGCTACTTAGGTTTTTTATTTCTCGCGGACTGAGTCTCAGGAAAAGCTGTAGATATAGCGCACAAAATTATTACAATGTTTCTTAAATATATTTATGATAAATGTCTAACAAGATTTCCATAATTTTTAGTAGAAACTGAAGATTTTCGATATGGTTGATGTTAAAAATTCCATAAAACATTTTTATTTGCTAAATATTTCTAGTTAAAAGAGAAGTATGAACGGGGGAAGGCAATACCTTGCAAGAGGGGCAGGTGAGGGTCTCCTTGTAGTCGCGGATCTCCTCCAGCAGCACCTCGTCCATGCTGCTGCCGGCCTGCTCCATCTTCTTCATGCGCTCCGCCTTGCGCCGCAGGATCGCCAGCTCCTCCTGCAAACCATACTATTTATACTAAATTCTTACGTTTTAATTTATGTTTAATATTAAATGAGAAAGTATGGACGAAGTTTTTTTTAGATGAGAGGATGGGACATAAACCAGAAAATTATTAAAGTATGTATTGTGTGAAAAGTGGTATTCTTAAGAGGGGAGTAGATTCAGATATGACGGCTGATAGAATTGTATGGAAAAGCAGCACATACTGTGCCGACCCTCCCTAGGGAAAAGAGGAAGTATCAAGATTAGACCTTAGATTAATGGATGTTATATTATTACTATTTACTTTATTAAAACGGCTTTTCATATATAACGTGTCTTTTATATTTTTAAGTCCGAACGGCCGAAGTAAAAAAGTTTATTTGAAAAGTTAATTATAAATAAGTTAGTTAAACTTAGAAATAAGTTTTTTAGTGTATGATTGATGTCTCACTCACATGTAATCTTTTTGTTTTGTACGCCTCCGCCTCGAGCGCACTCGTCTTCTCCGCGACCACCTGCTGCGCCTCCTTCATCTGCGCGTGGTACTTCTCTGTGACAGTGCGACCAAATCATTAAATATATATTTAAAAACATAATAAAAAATACATCATTGTTTATATTCAGTTATTTTGAACACTACGCATCGAGAATAAATAAAAACTTTCACGATTTAATTATATTAAAAAAAGCGTTTCAAAAGTAGGCCTTCTTATTAGGAAACGAATCGTTCAAAAATATGCTGATTGCTGACATCTTACATATCTAAGTAGTGCGTGTTTATACTTTATTATATTAGTATGTGATAGATAGTATTGCCATGAATACTGACAAAAAGAAAAAAAATGTTCGTCAATCACAATAATATGAAAATCACAGATTCCAGATGCTTTTGTTAATTTTGAATTGTAACAGTATGTATGGGCACACTAAGTATAGAGATGTAGTGTTAGTAACCGAGATGCAGCTTGAGGTCTGCGGCGGACTGCGCGGACTCGATGGCCTTGCGCTTGTGCATCTCCATGGCCTGCTGGCGCAGCAGCAGCTCCTTCTCCACCGCCGACAGCGTGGCCTGCAGCAGCCGCTCCTTCTCCTCCAGCCGCCGCGCCACCGCGCCCATCGACTCGATCTGCTGGTCGCGTGTCACCACCTGCAACACAACACATTACGTGAGAGTCAAAAAAGCCCGTGTATCATAGCGAATTAAATTATACCACGTACTAAAAAAATACCTAAAATGTACTAGCACATCGCTTAAAAGAAAAAATACTAGAACGAAATTATAACGAAATTAAGTTACACCCGCCATATTGATATCAAAGTTAAAAATATCCGTCGATATTTTTAATTTTGACTGTCACTACATTAAAATAATAAAAAAAAAAATAACATTTAATCTTATCACCACTACAACACAATTTGGAATAAGAGAAAAAAAACACACACACAACAAAGTAATTAAAAAAAATATATTACATATCCATTTGCACAGAAAGCACTTTATCTATATGTTGATCCAAATTAAATCTGCATTATCACCAACTCACCATATGCCACTGAGGGACTCGGAGCCTACATGTACAATCTTGAAAATTTGAAGTTTCTTATACAAATGTTAGTGGTAAGGTAAATAGTTAAATGGAACAAAATACCGGTTTTAATATAGGGCAAAGTTGGGCGATCCAGGGCGTCTGACAGAAACAAACATAGAAGAATTACTCTCACTTCACTCTCAACTAGCAGGGGCTAGTTGATGGAGGGCCCTCCTTTCATAGACATGGTAAAAATGTGTCCACAGAAATCTCACCTAGTGCGTTAGCATAGTTAATTGTATGAAACTATTGAATCATGTTTGTTTTTTAAAACTACATAATTCCATTGTAAATTTAAACTATAGTATACCTTTTCGTGCAGCAGCTGCTTCTCCTCGCGCAGCAGCTTGTGCAGCGAGTTGGCCTTGATGCGCTCCGACATCAGCTTGAAGTTGGCGTCGTCCTTCTCCCGCAGCTGCTGGATCAGCCGCGAGTTCTGCTCCTGCATGTCCTCGAACGCCTGCCCCGTCACCTCCATCTCGTTCAGCAGCGCCTCCTCCTCCTGCACCAGACATTCACCAAACACCTTCTAGACACTCCTCATTGAACAAAGAATGCAGTCTTTTGCTGTACGTTTTAAAACCTATGGTGTCTTTTGGTAAAGACATTAAAAAAAATCTTTGTCGTTAAACATTTTAACCGAACATATAAATGTCACACTTCTATACGCCTAAGTGTTTAACCCTTTGAACGCCACATGATTCAAAAGTGATCCTTACAATGAATTAGTATAATAGGTTTCGCCCGCGACTCTCTCCGCGTGGAATTAGAAAAACAAAATTGAGCCTAGACATTAGTCAATGTGTTCTTCCAGACTATAGAATGTAAAAGATTACATCTACGCCAATTTTCATCAAGATCCGTTTTAACCGTCTAGGCTACAAATCCATGTAAAGTTTCGCATTTATCATATAATATTAGCAATTTTATAAATGACTTTAACTGTATCAACGTAATTAACTTCCAACAAATAAGAGTACTGACTGCTGCCAGAACGAGGCGCTATTCCAATACGTCTAAGGGCTTGTCCCACCACTGGCTGATAAATGCTCAGATAGCTTAACAATGACTTCGCTGTCGGATAAGGGAACTAAATCTTATATCCATCACATATTTTA
>DVQG01001344.1:0-11017 GCA_018231605.1 Papilio ambrax
ATGTGCAGGTTGCATCACGATGTTTTCCTTCATCGTAAGAACGTCGGGTAAATTAAGTACGTATAAAAATTCACATTAGTACACAGCGAGATTCAAACCGAAGACCTGTAGATTTACAAGTCAAGTGCTTTAACCACTAAGCCATCGACGCTCTTAACAATATCGATTATAAATTAACTGCCTTACTCAGAATCCTTAAATGATCACTAACGTCACTAAGCAGTTAGCTATATTTGTAAAATAAATACACAAAGGTAAGGGCAATAAAGGTATCATATACTATGGACTATACTTTAATTGAATAGTATATGGTAATTTGTTGCTTAGCGTTATAAAAACTTTTAATTTAATCTATCAATACTCGTTTGGGGTTCACTAGTGATGTAGTAACTCTAAGTCACGTCGTTCCATTCATTTCTAGCTATAAAAAGTTCCGTGCAATTAAACGAACTATATTGTATAACTGTTTACTGGGAATAAAGATGAAAAAATCAGTCGCTTTTTGGTACAATTCGAACAAGCAGACGAAGGTATAAGAAACCATAACTTTAAATAAAAATTAATTTGAAATAGGCAGATCGTTCATCTAACTTATTTACAGCTGTTGCTTGCGATTTCGTCCCCGTGAAATTAAAAAATAATAAAAGACATAGCCTATCTTACTCACAGATAAATTACATTTCTGATGGTAAAAGAATTTTTGTAATCGGCCAGTAGTTTTTAGTTATTCCAATACACAAAAATACTAATCTTTCCTCTTTATGATATTAGTATAGATAAAACTTAAAAATGTATAGCTTGTAAGACGGTAAATGGTTGTAAATGGTAATGTATCATAGAATACTACAAACTGTTTCAAGAATTAAAACATATTCATCTAAAGAAATCTAAAGGCAGTCTTCCCAAATCGTGCTGTTTAAAGATAAGACGAGGTAGGATTGCTAAATATTGGTACAAGATACAAAGTGGTATAAGATACAAAGAGATAATGAAGATGCTAAGAGTTATTAAAAATGCATAGTGCATGTTCACACTTTTTTCTTTCTTTCTATAGATAGTGAAAAGAAATGAAAATAGTTTCCCTGCAGATACGTGTATAGATTAGTCGACGATGACTTAGAGATTGGAAAGTGGTTGCTCACGACCAAGCACATGGTATAGTAAGTTATTACTTTGAAGTTAAGTTATGGATACATCGTTTAGATACCGATATGTTAATGTCGATACAGTTAACATGCAGATGCAATACAAAGGGGTCTGAAATTGATGTCCAAAGTTGGAACTTAGATGTCCTAACTATTTGCTTCAATTCTAGGAAATAATAAATTGTGCTTTAACTATTTTTTTGTTTCATTTTCGATATTTAAGTAATCGTGAAAGACGTCACTTATGTAAATAAGACAAATCTGTTTAGAATCCGGCAGATTCTCACGCGTGACATCGCCGCCGCAAGAAAGTAAATGCATTGATCGAAGATAAGAAATGATTGTTTAGAGACGCCACGAGACACCGACCTCACTTATACTTACTAATGTTAACAACAAACTAAATTGTATTGACGTCCTAACATGTCCTACATAATTTGTAACAGTTATTGTTTGTTACAACAAAAACACAGACCCTACCTGTACGAAATCCGTTTTCTCGGTCAAATTCTCGAACCTGGCTAGAATTTCTTTCACTGACACTTTAGGTTCGGTTGTTTCTTCGTGTATCGTCTCCATATGTCCACTAGACGACGACGAATAACTTTGGGGGCATTTTTTGCGGGTACGGGTCGGTTCGGGATCGCGGGTGTCTGCGCCAGAGTCGGAATCCTCGGGATTGGATGCGTCGGCGCTAGAGAGGGCACCTTCTGATGAGTTGATGAGGGAGTCTAGGGAGGGCGCGCGCTGCGGGGGCGGGGAGTCCTGCTCGAGGGCGTACATGCGGTGTAGATGCCGCCAGTTGTCGCGCATCGCGTGCGAAAGCCGCGGCCGCTGCATGCTGCGGCTCAGCGCTTACTGCGCGCCGTATGCGCTTTACACGCCGCACGCGCACCACACGACACACGCGCGCGACTTCACCGAGCTCATCTTTAGAACTTACGCATCAAATGTTTTTTTTTAAACGTTTCAATAATAGTTTATTGTAATTACATTTATATTGAAATGTACTATGGTGTTTGGAATTTTCAATTTCAATATTGATATTAGTATTTTGGTAAATATAATAAAGGATAGTAATTTTATATTCTTCGCATATAGTTTAACGTTGTCACATAATTTGGATTCCCTATAATGTGATATGAGAAGACGGTGTTACAATTTTATCGATTTAAAGCGATTTTCCACGCGACATACGGTGAGCGTTAACCGCACTCGAACCGCTTACCACAATTTCCTTTAATATACGCACTATCTTTCCTACTAAGCTGTACTTACATATTATCCGTGGATTTACGAAAGGATACAGATTTGTAATATTGAATAATTTTTTTTTGTTTAGGTACTATTATGTTTATAGATTTTTATCTTCAATTTTAACGAAAATGCAAAAAACGATTTGGGCTCGTTTTCGGGAAAATTCAAGTGACCTATGTGGAGAGACTTTTTTAAACATTTCTAGTTGTGAGGATGGAACATTCTAGAGGTTGAATGAGGAAGTGAGGCCGGCATGGGGCGGCCGTGTGTGTCGGCCCGGTCAGTGTAACGGGCTACACATCTTAGCGCTAACGGGAGCAATATTGCTTACCAGGGTTGACTGACACACAGGTACACCACTATTATCACTATACTATTATTACTTTTAGGGTTGCTACCATTTCAGTCTATTAGTAAATTTAAAAAATTGGCAACCTTAAAAGATACTAAACGGAATGTATTTTTCTAGTAATAGATTATTTAAGTAGTGTAAATTAATACGAAATTGAGCTTAACGTTACGAGAAAATGGAGTCGAAAAAGTTAGTATCCACGATAAAAGAAGTAAACAATATTTTTGCCGAAAGTTTATTCGTATAATGAAGCAGCAAAAGTTGTACTTCTGGTTAATTGAAAGTACGACAAAATTTATCGTCTTACATAAATGAGAAATAAAAGCACAAAACTTTATGAAGTAATCAAAAACTGAGATGAGAATAGCGCGTAAAGTAATGGGGAAAATGTTATTTAAACAGGTATAGAGTCAATAAATTCATAAAGATAAAATTAACAGACACGGATTTCTCTTTACGTGTGAAAGTACATAAATAGATTTTGAAAATACAGAATGTTCAAGAGATTGGACAAAAAATATTCTTACGGGATCGAATACAAGCAATCTTATATGCTTTTTACGTAATATTGTACAAATAAAAAATATAACCTCGTGACAAAATACGAAGTGACAAAAAAAACGACAACATCCATATCTTTATTGAAATTAAAAATGCAAAATATTGGGCTTAAATAGAATCGTGATTGGTTACATAATTATTTTGAAGAGCGAATTGTATAACTTCGGAAGTAGAAACTGATTTTTTGTTTATTTAAACATGTCAAAATTTTACTTTTTAATGCCATCGAGACAAATGCTGAATCATGTGTTACTGGCACATAAATTAAAAAAGCTAACTTCGAACAAGCGATAATAGTTATAAATGCATAGATAGTAAAGATTAGATTTCTTTGCTTGATAAAGTAAGCAGTATTTTAGATGAACTGCCTAAGATTATAATATGACGGAATTCAATATTAGACATGAACAAATTTTTAAGCAAACATACTTTTGAGCGCACGAAGACGTAATCAAATATTTAGGTCGAGGACCTGAACTTTTATACTTTTCATTTGTGATGAGTTAAGTATTGTTGAAAATCAACAATGTAAATGAAAAAGAAGAAAATACTGACGCTGAATTTTCCTAACATTTCCCGTATGCCAAATTAACGAAGAATAAAAGTAACCAACTAGATAATTATTTTTACAAGAAAACTAACGAATTTCACGAAAAGTTATAAAACAATTTTATCTGTGATGATCTTTGGAGCATCTTCAAACTGAACAATCGCAAGGATTCAAGATATTATTTTACGATTCTTGAACAAACTTTATAAATAATTTACAGGTTTTTGCAACAAGTTTATATTTATTAAAACTTGAATAGATGTGTTAAATGAGTACATACCTGTGTATATTGCAATGCGAACTCCGCGATAAGGGCGTGTGCATGGTGCGCGAGCGGCGCGTGCAGCGTGAGCGGAGCGTCGCGTGCGGGCGACAGTTGTAGCGTGCCAGGCGCAGGCGCGGTCGCGCGCAACCCGCCCAGCGATAGCGTGCGCCGTACCGTCAGACCAGATGGACCTGAACACAATACTTTGTAATCAAATACGAACGCCAGTAATTCTTATAAGTTATGTAGAAATCGAAACTCATCATCTCTATAACTTACCTTTAACCCCGATTACAACAGCGGCGTGTGTAACAGCCAGCACGGCGCTTTCCCCTGGCGGCAGACGCGCGGAGAACAACCTCGCGAAGTAGAAGGGCCAGCCGCGCGCCATCTCGACGCAGGCACGCTTAGTGTGCGCGCGCGCCGGCGCCCCGCCCCCCGCGCCGCCCTGCGCCCGCAGCCACGCCTGCCCCGCGCGACGCTCCGACGCGCTGATACGCAGCGACGCCATATTTGACGTTATGTCGCTGACGATCTGTTGCGCAAAGTATTTATTTAAAATAAGGATACTCCTAAAATCATCAAGGTTTAATAAAATCGTTGTAAGATTATTGTGAAAGACTTTCATTAATTTATTACACGTCAGATACTTACTTGTGCATAAAGTAAATCCAAAATGTTTGGCTCGCTGTAAGTCTCTAAAGGTGTGAATACTTCTTTGCGCACGCGCAGTTTCCACGGTACTCGCGTGTACGTCAAGTAGGCGCGATCTGACGGAAGCAAGGCAGCTGGGGCCGGGACATCGCCTAGCAAATAAATTATTCATAGAGAATATCTTAAAATAACTAGACACAATGGTTAATAGTTCAATTTATTGAATAACTTACGTTCTATATGTTCCGTTCTATCGGTGACATGGGTTGAAACGGATTGCCTTCTTTCAGCTTCAATCTTCCTTTCCCTCTCTTTCTGCGCCATGTGAGTTTTAAACGTAGCCCTCTCCGGTCTCTTCGACGTTTCAGTATTTTCCGGTGGAAACACGACGTCCGATCTTGGACTGTCTCTCATGCGTCCGACTAGCATGTCCCTTGAATTCTTTCGTCCATCGAAACGTTCGAACTCGTCAAAATATGAAGAGGAACGTTTACGTTCGAAGGTGGCCAGTTCATTTTCATCTTTTCTCCTCTCTGCTCTAGTTGGGTGAATCTCGTATATTTCAGATGCTTCACGACCAGAAAAACTGTCCCGTAAATCACGCCTGTCCGTCGTATCGAGGCCGGATTCTGAGTCCCATTCGTCACGGCCGTTTTGCTGTCTCTCTTCACTGTAACCTCTGATGTCGGACTCGTCTCCCCACTCGTTGACGCGGCGGTCTCTTCGGTCGGAGGTTAAAAAGCGAGATGCTAAGTCGTCACCCTGATTCGAATCGGTCTCGTCCTTTCTACGCGAGCTCCAGTTGGCGAGAAAAGCGTTTCGATCGTCGGCTTCCCTGTTCTGGTGAACACCAAAAGTATCTCGATCGCGGCGCAGCTGGGCGAATGATGCATCTGGAGCCGGGGGAGGTGGCGCGGGCCTGTCCGGTGGAGTGGGCGGTGACTTCGGAGGAGGAGGTGCGGGGCCCGGAGGGGCAGGAGGTAAAGGAGGCGGCGGGGCGTCCCATCTACCTCCTCCGCCCAATTGTCGTTCCAACATGAGCTTCCTGGTATCCTCGAGCTTGTTTATAGTTCGCGGAGTTTCGGCAGCGGACGAGGTGCTCCGCACAGAATGGTTGGCAGTGACGCGCTCGAGTCTTTGCCTCATTTCTGAGCTGAGCTTCAATTTGCCGACGCTACCGGGCGAGGGCCGCTGCGCTCCTATTTCAAAGCTCCGTCTAGCCGTTCTCTGTGACGGTGGTTCCCTACTTGGGGAAATGTTATGTCCATCCACTTCGAACTCCTCCCATTCAATACTGGGGGAAGCCTCGGACCGCGACCTCCCGCGAGGAGGTTCATGTTCGATGATTCCATTAGTTTGCGCTTGCGGCGTGTGACGTCTCTGAATTTGTCGCAGCTTGAATTTAGTAAAATCTTGTGGCGTCTCCTGGTTGACCGCATCTTTTGGCGGAGGCCATCTCCATTTCCCTATCCTAACGGTCTTTGCTCGGCCATACGGGTCTAGGAATGGTCTCACTTCGGAGGGGTCTATGTCGTGCAGCGGCGGGGGCATGGGCGGAGGCGGCGGGGGTGGTGCCCCGGTGGACGAGCTCTCGTTGGATTCTCGTCTCGTTTTTACGACATTCCTCGGAGGCGAGTGCACCTGCGCGTGAACAACGGTCGACGACCGTACAGGGGAAGTCGGGGCGGAGTCGGAGGGTTCCGCAACTTGTCCGGCGAGGAGTGTCTGCAGCGCTTGGTTTTGTGCTAGTAGTTGTTGTTGAATTTGAAGATTTTGCGCCATCGCGTTTTGGAGAAAGGCTCGTTGTAAATTTTGGTGATAAGCATTTATGTCGACTGTACCCGGAGGCGGTAAATGTAAGCCTAAGGCTGCAGCTAACGCTTCAGGAGTAGCCGGCATGGCAGGCATCGACGGAGGCAATGATAGTGCTCCATAGTTTATGGCCGAGGTCGTCGCGGAAGCTCCTCTGGGCGTCGCTCCGCCTCCTTTTATGGCATCCGAAAGTCTTTCTCCGTCGGTCAGTCGCTTCAGACTATCGTTCATGAATATCGGATCAAATAGGTTTGTGATGTAGTCGTCTACGGAATCGACACTAGATTCCTTTCTGCTCGATATCCCCTTTTCATCCTTTCCGCCACCTTTGATCAATTTGTCAATTTGTTTTACATTATGAAGACTGTCTATGCTCTCGTTGTAGTCGCAGGTGAGTATGTCGTCGATGAACTGATCGTACTTGCGGCCGCCTTTGATGCTAGCGGCAAGGGAGCGCGCGTCCGACATCTCGTCGATGTTGGGGTCGAGGACAGGCGAGAACAGGTCATCCAGGAACTGGTCCACGTCGGAGGCCTGGCTGGGCACGCGCACACGCCGCACGTGGGACGCCAAACTGGGCGCTTCTGATGTATCCGACATGGCCGATGACCTGATGAAAAAAAAATAGCATCGTTTCAAATAATCATGGAAATTGAAAAATAATAAATCTGAATTTGTGTGTTACGACTTACCTAACACCTCCGAATTCGGAGCTCTTCTCAATATAAGCTCGACTAGACTGCGAGCCGGCGGGCGCGCGCTTGCCAGCGTACTGCGACTTTATGTAACGAGAGGGCACCGCCCGCGAGCCCGTGCCGTACTCGTCCATGGCGCCCTTGCTGCTAGCCACGCTGGGCGCGCCGCCCAGCCGCTCCACCGAGTGGTAGCGGTCGTTGAGCCGGGACTGCGACAGACCGAGGTCGGCCAACTTTGTGGGTGGCGGCACAGGGTTACTCTCCCCGAGTAGGTTATCCAGCGACCTGCTGCGGACCTTATCCGATTGCTGCTCGAAATATCGCTCGTTCAGGGCCGAATCTCGGGACAGAATGTCGTGCGATATCTTTCTAGAATATTCGTTAGTATGCTTGTTAATGGTGTGAGACTCCTCCTGTTCCATCTTCCAGTTGTATTCAGACTCGTCAATGGAATCTTCCAGCATGCGTTGTATGCTCGGCGAGCGGGATTTCGGAGGCTCCGGTGGAGGCACCTGGTGAAAATAATAAGATTAAAATTAAAATGTCAAATTAAACAATAATATTTTTGTTATAGATGACAAGGTACCTGTGGTCGCACAGCTCGCTCGGTGTCTACAGAGGAGGCGCGCGGGGGCGGCGCGGGCGCGGTGCGGGCGGAGGGCGCGCGCAGCGGCTCCGAGCGCCCGCCCGGCCACGCCTCCGCCTCGCCCACCGCGTCCAGCGCGAACTCGCACCCCGCCCACTCTGACAACAACATTAAATTGATTTAATTTTTATTATGTTAGCATATCTATACTAATATTATAGAGAAGATTGTATTTTTATATTTTTGTATGCTACAATAACTCAAAAACTACTGGGCCGATTTCAAAAATGTTTGCACCATTAAAAAGCTACGTTATTAGTGAGTAACATATCATTTAATACTTTAATTTTACGCGGACATAGTCGCGAGCAACAGCTAGTATTTTGGATACATTGGTCTATGATAGTTTTAATAGGTCATTACCTGTGAGTTGTCCGTTGTGCTCCATAGTGAGCGACCAGCCGGTGAGGCCCCGCTGGTGTCCGGCGGCGGCCAGTGCAGCGGCTGCGGCGCGCTCGCACGTCGTCCACGCGTCTACGCTAACATGTCTCAGGGTATCTATGAAACGAAGAAAAATGTTTACTGAATACTGTAAAAATTGTACAATGACATTATCAATCGCTAGTGACTACAGCATACCATCGTACAGCCGCAGTGGCAGGGCAGGCAGGGCGTTGTCTCCGGCCCTCCACTCAAGAGAAGTGGGCGGCGCCCGGCGCGCCACGCCCGCCGCCCGCGCCTGCGCAGCCTCCGCGCCTCCCGCCAGCCGCAGCAGACGGCTGCGTTGTCGTCCCGTTGTCGATTCGGATATCAGTCTCAATAGATACCTGTATTAAAACAATTTATAGTCAAAATAGATTATAAACCGAATTCTAATATTTTACTCTTATCTATACTAATAGAACAATAATGACGAAAGATTTGTACTTTTGTATGTATTGAAATAAGTCAAAAACTACTGAGCAAATTTCAAAAACTCTATCACCATTAAAAAACTATATCAGAGAGTAACACAGGCTAAGTATTTTGTTATTTTTTAATTTCACGCCGGCGAATTCGCTAACAAAAGTTGTAATTTTATATTTTCGTCAAGTATTTACACTATTTGTCACAAAATATCCATAAATCTTATGTTAAATGTCACTTAAACGTCTTTTATCTGTACTGACTTGTGCAAGGCGGGGCCGGGCTGGAAGGAGGCGAGGCAGTGCGCGACGAGTCTCCAGACGCGGTCGCTGTGCGCGCCGCCCGCCGCCTGGTTGGCCAGCTGCACCAGGATCTCGTCCCGCAGCCCGCGCGACGCTATCCCGCGGGACGCTATGTAGTCCGCCAGCACCTAAACACAAACATGTCACTTTTTAAAGTACAAACGAGCTGTCCGCAAACTTCGTTAGCGCATTTTTTTAAAAGTCATCTATTGCGTGCACCTACTACCAGCTATCTTTCAAAGTCCCATCAAAATCGGACCACCCGCTACGCCATTTTGACAGCGTGGAATTTAAAAAAATAGCCTATAATATGCCCGTCCATGTTAGCCACCGTCCGTTGAAAATCCCATCGAAATTGGCTTAGCCGTTTCGGAGATTGCATCGGCGAGTGGTCACCTAAATTCACTATAAGGTTTAACGTTGTCTACAGATCTGCTATGAGTTAGAAGGCAGAAGTTCTTCAGAGAATAGATGAAAATAAACATAATTTAAGTATATTTTTTATCCATATACCATCCATACCTTTTGCCGCGTATCATCGCCGGCAGCAGACTCGTCACACCAGCGCAAGATTAACTTGAATATAGCGATCGCATCGTTGAAGTCTTGATCTCTGAAAAACAAATCATAAAGTAAAACATTTTATATCAAAACTAATCATTTAGAACATTCAGAAGTTTCCACATATGTTGCCAGCTTGAAATATAATGATAATTGTAGGCGGGGCGTACACTATATAAGTACATGACCTTGGGCCGCTAAGATATTTGAAATCTCCTGACGAGAGATCATTTTGTGTAATCTTGTTGTTTGAGATTAAAATAAACATTATTCATATGAATAATTCAACGTATAATAACTTCATACCTGACTGCAGCCTTTGAAAGGAACGGTTTGGTGATGGGCTGCTTCTTGGGGTTGAGCTGGCCGCCGTCCGCGAAGTACACTGAGCTGAACTTGGAGAACGCAAATTGCTGCAGGTCTTTTGGTAGCTGGATGCGTTCCTCCTCCGCGAACACATCACCTGACACCTGAGAATAGTAAAAAAACATTTCAGACCGAGATAATAGTCACTCAAGAATCACCTATTCTTACATTGCCAAACTCTTTTTATTAAAATATTTGCACAATGCAAGCGCTTATACAAAACGTCAGCATGTTACCTTGGTAATGTTCTTCTCGGTATGCAGGGGTTGTGTCTCATCGATCTTGGACAGTATGAAGGCGAGCTCCGCCGGTACTTCTAGCACTTGCAGGCTCTCCGCCTTCGCCTTCTGCTCCGCCGCACGGCGTCTAATAACGAAAGCATTTGGTAAACAAGGGGTAGTTAGATATATTCAAAGATAATCCGCCAAAGCGGCGAAGCGACCGCTGCCCATAGACATTCGCAATAGCGGATGTCTATCCTTGATCGACGGAGGAGGAGACTTAAAAAAAGGAGCGCATAAAGAGTACACGTCTCTTGCATCGTCTAATCCACGTCCCCCTTACTTGGCGGCCGCCTGCTGCGCCTCCTGGCGGCGTCTCTGAGCATCTCTCTGTTCCTTCAGCGCGGCGACGCGGCGCCTCGCCCGGCGCGCGCGGACCAGCGCCTGCGCACGCACCACGCCGCGACGCGCGCGCACGAACCGCCGCCGGTCGCGCGACCCGCGCCACCACGACTGGATACGAACAGTCGACGCTTGCAACTGGTTGTATCGTTTTCTAAACACAAAAGGTAACTATAAATAACAATAACCTGTACTAAATTAAGAATGATTAGACTTTTGGAACAGGCCCACACTTTTCAAATAAACAAACGCACAACTGTTGTCCGATTGTTTCGCCAGATAATTTTACTTTTTGCACTACTAAAAATCAAGTACAAGTACAATCAATTCTTACGGTGAAGGAAAACATCGTGATGCAACCTGCACATATCGGCGAAGAAAT
>DVQG01001345.1:0-11016 GCA_018231605.1 Papilio ambrax
GTGGCCGCGGCGGCCAGAGCCCCGGCCCAGTGCATCGACCTATAATTACGATCTCTACACATGTACAAACACGTGGGGTTAGCCCGCGCTGCCATTCGATGCACTTACAACTAAGCGCACTTTTTTGTAAGTTTAAGCTAGCGCATACAATTTTCTTTATATATAAACTACCTACCCCCTCCCGGCTTCGCCCGTGTGGAAAGCCATATAGATATAAATGTATGGATATGGATTATGTATTATATACCATATAGATATATAATACAGAAAAACGATCATCTGATTATTAGCCATCCATGTAATATCCCGTCCGTTAGTAAAAACCTCGTAAGCACAGCACTTGCAGGCCCGAGATGCAATTTTTTTATAATGCTTTTGGTTTCTTCTAAACCATGTATGTATTAGGGTCATAGTCTAAAAAAGGTAATTTTAATCTACATTAAATTCTCCTAATACCTGGTTTGAATTCGTCCAGTACAAATACAGTTGACTAGAATCGCAAGGACCCCACATGGACTATTTTCGTGTTGTTGTTTACATTTTGCAAATCCAATATAAGTTGTAGATAGAACTGTGTAGACTATGAATTCTAAAAACAATAAAATATTCGAAGCAAAATTAGAGTTAAGAATAGACCTTGGTTAAGGAATTTGAGCGGGAAAAGAGATGAGAAGGGAGGGGGGTGGGGTCGATAATGCTGTTGCAACAGCTAAAGGCAAAAGATCCGGAGGAATATAAAATGCCACAGATGTTGGCTCTGTCGAAGATTTTAATATGGTAATTATCAATCGTTACAAGCTTAACTTGATTATCTCGATTGATATATGAAATCATCGTTTTGCGGCAATATGCGACAAACTAATTTTTGTTGTCGGACTTGTAAATCATTTGCAATGCCATGTCATGCTTAAATCTTGAAATTCCTCTATGATCGCCGATGTTGATGCGCCATACACATATCGGTAATTAACAAATTTTACATTATACGACGACATGCACATTTTAGTGTAAAAAATCGTCAAAATCTACTCCTACCTCCTCTACCTCCATCATAAGACTGAATTACTCACAAAGGCTAATAAATAAAAGAAATAAAAAGGGCCTTCGCTTTAAAACTCAGTCAATAGGTGGCGCTATTTAAATCTGTAACGGCATCTGTCAGGTGTTTTTTATTTAACTACAATTTATTGCATCTATCTGTAGAAGACGTGAATATACCTATAAGGGCAAACAATAGTTATATTGTACTTAAACTCCTTTGTATTCAGATTCTGGAAATAGAAATCTAAGGCACGTCGGAGTATGCCACCGCGCCCTATAGTAAAAAAAGCCGCCCCTTTTAGAAAATTAACATAAAGCGTTTCACAAGAGTTAAATTCACAAATCTTTCAAATATAATTGCAAATTAAAATAAAGATTGCTTAATAAAATCATTTTAATTAAGCAGGTGAGAAACTATTTGTTTCAACCGCCATTTTAGGCGATATTTACTTACTACATACATATACAGAATCAGCGAATTTTTCTGCCTCGTTAGAACTGGGTTTTATAAGATCAAAGCACTTTTGTGGCGCTTCAAACAAACAAAATGTAGGTGTCTTTTTTTTTTAATTAAAACTTTAAATGGCTCTCCTGAATTTAACCTAATGGCGCTTAAAAGAAATAGTCTTTCACCCATCGATATGTAAAACAATCGTTTGTGAAACGAAATACAAGGGACAAAAAACAATTTTTGAAACTAACCTTTGATCCTGGTGATCCTCCGGTTCAAATAATTGGTCGTGATCCTCTTGCGAAAGGTTTAGACTTCCGAACTGTTGGTCTAATGAGTTAGACATATTCACAAAATCCAAATATTAACGTGTTAAAAAAAACAAATGGCACTGACACTCCCGTAATTAAAATTTTCTTAGAGTCCAAGGATAAACTAGATTTGTAAAACTATGTGAAACAACGTATGTTTGTATAAAGCAGAGCGCAGCAGAGTGGCGTGGCGTGGCGTGGCGTAGGTTGGCGTGGGTTGGCGTGGCGTGACGTAACGTAGCGTGGATGTTGTTGGGTGTGGATGCGAACGGGCGTACGTTAGGAGCTGCGCACACGTGCTCGCTACAACAGGCGCGGTGTTTACTTTGGAGTTACGTAAGAGAATGCGCGGTAAGTACGGCGGCGGCAGCGGCGACACCGGCACCGAGACACGGTTAGGGTGGATCGGGTCGGGGAGCGGCCGTAGCGTGGGACTAGGTAGGGATGGGACGCGAGCGCGCGAAGGCACGTGTGCTCCGTGCGTACGGTCGCGGCGTGTTGAGATCGCTACACGGGGCACGGGGCACGGCACGGCACAACACGGCACGGCACGACTGTCTGGTGGGGCGCTGGCGTGCGTGACTGCGCCGGCCGGCGAGCGGCGAGCGGCGAGCGGGGCGCGAGCGTCGCCCGACTCGTTTCTTTGAGCGACCATTTTCGTGTAGATTTTGTTGTTGAGAATGCGCGCGCTGGGCGTGGCGGAATGAGGCCCGCGGGGAGAGCACACCGCACCTTTCTGACGCTAAATTATTGATTTTAATGTTTTATCGAATACGAAGATTACGTAAAAATCCCGCTATAAGTAGATATAACATATTTAAATCGGTAAGTAATATTTTTTTACCACCATTGCAAACATTCAGCCATCGATATTTATGTTACTACCCCTTCACATATATTTTTTAAATTGTACACAACATTGGCACACTAAGAAATTAGTGATCTAAGCAAACGCTACAGGTTTAATTGGTTATACTTCGTCACAATTCTACTATTCTTATCATTTAGCTAGTCTATCATATAAATAAGCAGTACTAAGAAAAAATCTAGATAATTTTCCCGCTTATAATGGTTTAGTATATAATACAGTATGCAATGGATTGACACGAACAAATCATTTGTTAATCTGGTCAACAAAATTTTCGTTTTACTGACACGTTTAGCTATTAAATTACTAACTTAGTAGCCTAGTGCGAACAAGAAATTATGCATTAACTTAACCGTCCAACATATAAAAATGAAAAGTCTCAGAAAATCTTATTTTAATCCAATCTATTTTTGAGCGTAGGGAGCAAACGTGCAAAGGTGAACACAGGGGTGATCAACGACCTTGTTTCACCTAAATCAGTTTACTTTAATCTCTTATTAATTTGGTCACACATTGTACTGGTAATAACAATAAAAAAGAAGCACTTTAAGTCCTTTCGAATGTTTACTATAGTAAGATGATACAAAACGAAAGATAACATTGACCATCGTTCTATACCTGGTTTAGACGTGGCCAGCACAGTTGGCCAGTAGGGCCGGCCTGGTATGAATTGTATTACGCCACATCAATATAAGCTGTCGATTCGTCAAACTACAGTGACAATGAGTTGTAGAAAGTGGTTGTATTTATTTTTTAAACATGGACTAATATTAATATATTAATTTTAACAGCTATTTACAATATGCATTCCGGCACCAGAGTTCCTTATTGTAATTCTTCATTATC
Source organism: Papilio ambrax (assembly GCA_018231605.1). Taxonomy (NCBI): domain Eukaryota; kingdom Metazoa; phylum Arthropoda; class Insecta; order Lepidoptera; family Papilionidae; genus Papilio; species Papilio ambrax. The sequence continues at coordinate 3,518 of DVQG01001345.1, forward strand.
GGTCATCACAGAATACAAGTAATTTAAAATTCAAGTTCAAGTAATTTAAAAGTTTTCTCGGTGTTCATATTTGCCATTTCAATTTCAAGTTTTTAGCAAAGCAAATGTAAATAAACAAACAAACTAGGAGCAGGCTTGCACTATCGCATTCAGTGATATGTCGGCAGACGGTGTGGGTCAGACGTTCGCGCCGAAACTCTAATCCGTGCCAAAATAACCGCAACTTATCGGATTCGAGCGAGACGCATCTGCGGACGCGCAAATTACTCTTTCTAGTCTGCGGACGCATTGGAAACTGACGTCTGTTGATGCATCTGGACACGTGGGGCTGCACGTAACAGGCGCGCAGGGCACAATTTGCATGTAAGCAAGATACAGCTACAAAGGTAGAAGCGCGCGGCAAACTACTTGTGGTCGATGGTCGACACTTGCGGTCGGTGCCTAAAAATATTTTTTTTAACCTATGCATGCATTATCATAACGGTCTAGGTAATTAATCGACAATTTACAGATTTCATCCCAGGGCTTTATTATTTTTTCTCTTGCTGTAATTATCCCTTATAAAATTCCAAATCCCAGGACGGGATTAATTCGCCGATATAAGTTGTGTACCGGATTACGAAAATGTTTAATTCTGTAAAACAATGTTTGATTTATATAAAATTTTTGTCGCGACCCTGTAGGCCTGTGGTGGCCGCATTCGGGGTACCTTTTTCCTGTGATTAAGGGCGGAGTGGAGGAAGTTCCGGCGCGTCTCGAATTTTTAAATATGTCAATTGGCTGTGCCGTTGGCGGCGTATACCGGAATTTTCCAAAAAACCGCGTACGCGACATGCAGCCAGGTGATCAAGCAATCATTCCCGTGTGCTAGTTGAAGTGCAACCGATTCGCGCGATGGTTAGATACATAGATTTATATCTCCGTTGGAACGATGTTCGAAGCACAAAAGTGAGGCGGCATGCGAAAACGCCTCCGGGGGACGTTTTTTTGGTAGATTTATCTAGTGTTGTTATTTACATTAAATTAAATCGAATACATTATATTTTTTTTGTTCGCGTATTTAGTTTTTTAGTAATATTTAATAACGGTTTTGTGGGGAAAAAATTGAATCTTAATATTCACTCAACTTAACACTACTACTACCTAATACTAAAAACAGGAATAATTAAAATTTTAAAATAGTTTTATGTAAATCATTTCTAAATACATTTTTATTCGGAAATTGCAGTATTGCATTTCCCGAATTAAATTTTGCTATTTATTTTATAGCAACAAAGATTTGCGTCACGCATCTAATGACCTTGCGGAAATCGTCTCTCGATCTAGAGTAATGCTAAATGTGTATAGAATTATTCATTCCTATAATTTTAAAATTCATCATCTGCGACTTTCTCTAGTACTTTCCTTACATATTATTTTAAACAAACGGCAATTTTTTCGTTGAAATCAAAAGTGCATAAGCACTTCGTGAAGTATATTTGTCAGTAGATCCGTGCGGCGGGGCTCCCCGCTCCCCTTACTTTAACCACGTTGTACGCCTTGTCCGTGGACGTTTTTTGTGATACTTTATGTTTAGGTGTCGTGTTATTTTTCAAATTACTATTAAATAATATTATTAACATCTTCAACATAACATTTCATATAAATTACTATAAGGCACTAATGCGGTAGTGTATATCGTGATGCATGTACGTGCGGCGGTGCTCCTCACACCCCAGCTTGTACTATAATGCCTAACCGGGGGATGTTACTCTAATGTGTACATTTTTAATTGCTAATAATTATAATATTTTTCCACGTTTTAATGGGTGGCTTCTACTCTCGGTATAAACACAAATGCAAAAGCACCTCGCGAAGTATATTCGTCAGTAGATCCGTGCGGCGGCTCCCCGCGCCCTTGCTTTATCCAAGGTACTCGTCCGGGACCCGCGGGGGGCGTTAGCACGACACCGCCTACTTCGCCCCGTACAGGCTTCGTTCGCTTCGTGTCCCGCTATACCTCCCCCCTTCCATCCCAGCCACCTTAAATGGCCTTCAAAAAATCCAACGATTGAAAGCCTCATTTCGTACCAAACACAACACTAATCCTAGCCGTAAGTCGACAGACACCGTCTACGCTATCTACAATGACTATTCGCGAACTCGTGATTACTTGTCACCCAGAGAGGCTTCTTGCCAGGTCGGGCACGGTAATGCATTGACGTTGCCGCAAGAAATATAAACACTTGTGTTGCACGGTTGAGATCGTTACGAGCTCGCGAGACTACTGTCGACTGGTCGATGCGATCGCGATATGAATAAACGCGCCAAAAGCAGCGCGTACGTTCCGTTCTAGTGCAGGAGTGAACGGCGAGCGAGTGAGTACAACGCGCCAGCGACCGCGAATGCGACGTCACCACTGACTCACCGGCTGGCAGCGGCCGCCTTCACACAACATTGCATGTACCGCATTTAACAAACTTCTCTATATTACATAGGGCAGCTAGGGCAGTTTCACCCCTTTAGTCCTGAAGCCCTATCCGTCTGGGAATCAAATGAAAGTGAGTCAATTTCTTGTCTCAAGTTCTTGTCTATGTCTGGGCCACTATCGAGTGTTTAAGAGTTTTTTTTATTTATTATCCGTTCTTTTGCACTACTCTCTGCCACTTAATTAGCTTACTCGGAGGCGGAGGTTATCTCGTTGCAATGAACAAGGTAATTATTCCTAAAGTGAAACGCTGCGAAATTCCGAGACTACATGCTATGCTATGCTATGCTATGTATGCGGTGCGGTGCGGTACGAAGCGATTAGATGAGATCTTTAGGAACGTTAGATCGCCCTTCTGCGACTCAAACCCGTCGGGTACACCCCTCAGATTTGTGAATTAATTGGCGATCAGGTTTGAAGCGGGATAAAAACCATTTTTTTATTAAAACGATATTATTATTCACTGTCAAAAGGGGTTAAACGAGCCATTATTATGTGAGCCAAAGATTTATCCCAAGAGCGCGGCGAGACCGGAGGAATTCCGGGGCTCTTTGTAAAGAGACGACTTGGAAGTATTTAGAGGTGACCTCTCTCTCGCGCTCATTTCGATGCCCCTCGCATGCTTCGGACCGTTAGAAGATGAAGGCCCACATATTATATTATAAGTTTGCAAATTATTTAGGCCATTATATGGCTTGTGAGACTGCTAGGATACCTTTTCTTTACTCTACAAAACACCTGAACGGTGACTAAATAGCATGTACACATCTGTGTTCTTATTTTCCTTCATCTGTAGTTTATCTAGACTCTAAATAATAGATTGGAAATATGCTATTATGAAGACATTTAACATGTACATATAGAAATTAACAATAGTTGTAAATTTACGATTTGTTCCGGCGCGCGAGTATTTTCAATACTTTTTTTTTAATTCTACATAATCTAATTAATATCTATACTAATATAATAAAGCGTAAACACAACCTACTTTGTGGCGTAGGATGTCAGCAATCACTGCATGTTTTTGAATAAATCTTTCTTCAATAAAATGTTCTACACTACGACACGCTTTAGGACATATATATATTCACGCTATTAATCTTAGGGATAATTTAATTGGAAAAAAACTCAATGTAGGAAAGAGGCCATAAAATACAAAATGCCAAGATGTAATTTTGACATTTGCAATTAAGAATTAGACAAATATAAACAACATATTTTTTTTAATAATTCCATGCGGATGAAGCCGCACGGGAACAGGTAGTATATAATAAGAAGAGGCAATTTCCTATACCTTGCACATAAAAAAATCTCTGTCCGTATTCATATCTTCGAAACGACTGAATCGATTTGGAGGGGACTTTAGTCTTTTTGACTTTTGTGACTTGTAGCTGAAGTACGCTGACCGGCATTGGCGTAAAAGAGGAAAAAGTGTGAGTCTCGAGGAATGCGCCATACAATAACCTTCGGAAACATTTGACGCTGGTGGTAGATGATGCCGCGGTGGCTGGGCGTCGCGGCAGCCCTGGCCAATGGCGAGCCGGCCACACCCTCCGCGGCGGCTGCACATGCACTGCGCGCAACCCCGCCGCCACCCCGCAACTAATTCATGCGTAGGCCCAACTACGTATTCATTGATAAGCGTGTTTAAAAACGACGTTGTTGTTAAATATTTTTCTTAATCAACGTAAACCCAAAAATTGTTTTGCTGCTTTGTTTTATAACACGAGTAATATATAGTAAACATTCATTACAATCAAATACTGTCTCGGTACAGTATCGATCGTAAGCGTCGTTACTTTTACTTATACATTTTACATAAGAAAAAGCTGACAAAAAAAATCAAAACGAGAAATTGACAAGTATTATACTTATTGTGGGATTCCTTTTGCTACATAGAATTGTAAGTCACTTTGCTCGTTCTTCTAAATCAAATGTAAATACATAAACATGAAGAGTAACTAAATGTGAGGACAACAGAAAAAATAGTAAACGTTAAAAGTCCTTGAAATGATTTAAAAAAGAGAAGTGGTACAATCGTGGTAGGCTGCGTCCCCTCACCTAACACCAAGTTATAAAAATGGAATGTGACGTGTGACCTTCGAGTGTCCCCGAAGCATCCAACAGGCATTGTTTAGCCTTTGGGGCCGAGGCCGAGCGGATCCCACGAGTGTGCCGTTTGTCGAGGGATAATCATCGCTCCCTTTGTTGCTCAAACTTAGTAGCTCTCATCCAACACAATATAGATAATAAAAATGAACTTCACAATACTTGGTAATCACCTCTATCTTTATAGATATCATAGAAGGCCCGGATATAAAGGGCTTTCGTTTGGATATACCGAGGATCTCATTCTAACTTCTGATATCATTTGTAGTAGGGACAATTATGCATTTCTTTTGCATGTATAGGCGCAGACTCGCATAAGGTATTATTTGAAGGAACTACCGAAGGATCCTTCGTGGAGGGTACAGAAAATGCATAAAATGGTTTGCTTTAATGTGTTTGGATCCGATGTTAGGATACGTAGACCTCAATGAGCTGGAGAGCCCGACACACCCGCACAAGTAGCTCCCATGTATGAATACAAAGCCAGACCTCGTCATCCTGATCTATTAGGGACATCAAAGTTTACTTAGTACACATGTACAGTAAACAGCTAGCTGCTAGACCTTTTAATCATATTATCTAAAATGTAACATGTTTTTAACCCTCTAGCCGGGAAAAATATTGCTAATTCATTTGCATTCTCTTGAATAACATACAAGTGATAAGTATATAATATCGTGTGAACTCAAACTGTCTAATGCGGCGTGTATGTAGCTTGCATTTTATCACACACACAGCGTTTTATGTTAAATCTTTTCAAACATTACTTAGCCCTCTGATCTTTGTTAAGGAATGGAGACTCACCATCGCGCAGTATTGTCAAACTGGTTGTCCTTCAACACAGTACACATCATTACACAGACATACAATTCCCTTACCTTAATTATATGGTTTACCTTTATTTTTTACACATGGCATTAAATAACAATAAACATGTCCATGGTTCTTAAAAAATCTCAGTTACTTGAGCTTTTGCAGTAATAAAAAACATAAAAAGTAGACAATTGTTTCTCGCCGCGGTGTCATGTATAAGCCCCCCCCCTTTTAAATAAATTGTAGTTGATTCATTGGCACACAGTATCCCTGCATCCTTGCGCTAGGGCTAGGAGAAGAGGGGTGGGCTTTATACATAAGTGCATAAAAGCGTGCCCTCCTCTAGCAAATTAATAAACAATACTTATACCCACAACAAACAACGATTTCCAACTCTTATGCTTTATAAGTTTAACTAGCTGTTCCCATGCAGTTTCAACCGAGTTAAATTATAAGAACTCTATTTTGTTTGTATTCCGTTAAACTTTCAATTGTATTTTTTTTAATCATTCACTCCGTAAATTAGACTTAAGCTGGTCGTGAGAATTGTTAAAAACATGTTGCAATTGCTGATGTCCTGTAAAACAAAGAAGTCTGTATTTACGCTTAATTATATTAATGTAGACTAACTTAAAAACTTGTTATTGGCCATACTATAATACGCGATATTATAATTGGCATTTGAAGTAGGGGATGGATGGGGACTTTTCAGGGGTTCTAGCTATTTCCAGCGTGCTTGATTGTTGCCTAGTCCCTCCGTACTTAGGTGTAGGTTCCGAGCCCCTCGGTGGAAATGTATAATGAGCTAATTACGAAATGTATAAATAACGAACCTTCTAAGAAATAACGCTAATTGCAAATGAAAGTTTGCATTGAGGGTCTTACAAAGTCCGTCAAAAACGTCTAAAGTTATCCCGTATTGAGAAGCTGTAAAAAAATGCACCTATTTTTAATGCTAAGGTTGGGTGGCTTAAAATTAAAGCAGAGATGCTAGAAATATATATACACATCGGTCAAGGCAGGGTTTTCAGCTCCGTGGTGTTTTACAACACGGTAGGTTCTACATAAACGTGTTCTTTAACAAATATGGTTTCAATACGAATCAAATCTAACAAAGACTTTAAACGGAAAATCTAACTAACATTACAAATGCGAAAGTTTGGATGGATGTTTGTTGGTGGATATCTACTAAATGGCTTAACGAATCTCGATTAAATTTCCCATTGATGTGATGTGTAGAGCACAGTCTGAAAGAACGAGCAAATAAAGTCGGTGTCGCGGTCGACAACTAGAATATAAACAAAACTAAAATTGTTGTAGATAACTTATTCGACAATAAAGTTATTTATTCTTATTTCCGACGAAGGAATCTGTATCTATAATACTTAGTTGTACACTTCTTTCCCTTACAACGTGTATATACAGTAGGAATTAAAAAAGGGCCGGCGACCATACAATTCGCCGTGTCATTGTTGTTGCGGTACAATCACAGGACAATATCGTGGTACAGATCCATTAACATCCGTCGCTTTGCCACCGGGGCGAGTTGCGATGCCATCGTTCTAGAATCGTCTTTGTTACGCGACATCTTTCGAAGTTATTCAGTTTATGTAAATAGGGTGATGTATTCAAACTGTAGCGCTTGTTTGATGCTAAGTAATGTTATGTCATGCGGCCAGGCTCGCATCCTGTCCCCACACCGTTACCTATCACTGTTAGTAGCAACTTTGTATAGCACGTTTTCCCAATAATGTTTCACTTATTCAGCGATGGTTATGTTTTATGTAAAATAACCTGGCCTATTTATTGTTAGCTTGTTGCTGCAAAATGAAGATTGTCCTGCGATTGAATGAAGATATACAAATCAATCGTTTTGGAATCTGTGTCGCAGCCACAGCAATTCTCAGACTAAAATACTTAAAACCTATAATTTATTTTACGGGATGTTTGAGATGGATGTTTATTTCGAATTGAAAATGTCATTTTTACCTTTTGGGGCTTTTTCAAAAGGAAATTAGATACACTCTGTGTAACACTGAGGTCTCTTTGCTATTTAAGCGGCACTAAGTGTCAGACATCTTGCTCTTCTAGTGAAACATAAAAAAACAAA